>QANZ01046661.1:0-24884 GCA_003254925.1 Chamaecrista fasciculata
ATAGTTTGTGACCAAAATTAAATATTTTATCAACATTTAAAATCAATATAAATATCTTGAAATATAAAAGGTTAAATTAATACTTTGATCCCTATATTTTTACTAAATTTGTAATTCAGTCCCTATAATTTTATTCTTTGTAACTCAGTCCTTGAGCAACATTGAATTTCATTGCACGCCCAAGTCACTTGTTGATGAGAAGTGTTTCACCAATGTGATCTCCATTAAATTCAATGTGCAGTTCGTGGAAGATCCATCACACTCTCGTGACTCGTCTTTGAGTTGAAAGGCAATTATGATATATAAAATTGTTACAGTGACCATTATAGTGTAGTGAGATTTTGAGGAATCATTCAATAGAAATTGTTCCTTTCTCATCGAGAATTGCACATAAGTTCTTGGAAACCTAGAGATTCATATTGCATCTCGAATTGGAAAATTGATAGTTGTGACATCATATTGTTCTGATGGCTTGTTCTTGGCTTTCGGTAGTATTATCTTCACGGGCTATTGTTGTTTGATTAAGAATAAGTTGATGTGTATTTTGTTTTGCCACCTAGATGCATTGAAATGGCACATAGGGATTGAATTAACAGAATTATATAACAGTGTTAGTCATTAAGGGTTCTTTTATAAATGATTGCAAAGTATGAGGATTGAGTTACAAAGAATAAAACTATAAGGACTGAGTTACAAATTCAGTAAAACTATAGGGATCAAAGTATTATTTTAACCAATATAAAAGACCAAAATAAATATTAAGATATACATTTAGGATCAAAATAACAATTTAACCTTTATATTTGATATAGATTCGTTGTCATGAATTGCTCGTAGTATCCGAAGGCTAAAAGCATATACCCTTCTATTCCGTAACAAATCTCCGTACGGGTTACGGGTTCTGCCTGTTTCCAGGTAACGCACACCATATATATATACATCCCTGTCCCTTCCTTCGTCTTCGTCAAATTATTACTGCTTCAATCAACGATTTTCTAATTTCTCTGTTCTCGCACTTCTCTCTAGAACATTCCGTCGAACGTTCTCATCTCTCTCTCTGTTCTCTCTGCGATTCTCTCTCTCGATCTGTGTATGGCAGTGAGATTGTTAGCGAATGAGGTTTACGATTTGTGCCTTGGGAAGCCTGCGCTTAGGTCGATTTCCGTGACCGACACCACCGTAGCCGACGCGCTTTGCGTGTTGAAGAGGACCGGTGACAGCTGTATAGCCGTTTGGAGCTGCGACCACTCGTCGGAGGCCGCCGGCGATTCGATTAAGGAGACGGAGGATTGCATATGCGTCGGTAAGGTTTGCGTGGTGGATATCATCTGCTTCCTTTGCCAACCGGAGAATCTCTCGGCGCCGGCTAAGGCGCTTCAGTCGCCGATTTCTGTTCTGATCCCCAAGGATTCGGGGATCGTCAGGCATTTGGAGCCCAATGCCAGGTTTGTCCCCAATTTATTTTTCTTGAATTTCGATTCTGATGACCTAGCTAGAAGTTTCGTGGACTTTTTTTTTTTGAATTGGAGGAATTTTGTTTGCTTTGATTGTTCAATTTATGTGAGATGAAATTGATCCGTGAAATTGGTTATTAATTATTTGGTATTCATTACGCGAACGCGCTTTTTGTGTATTGATTTCTTCGGCTGGAGGCACCGCATACTTGATAATAGAAAGCAATTTAGGTTAACTCTGCATCTGGATGTGATTTCTCCTTCAGAATTCTATGTATTTTCTGAAACGAAAGTTGCATTATTATAAGATGCTTCGAGGATTATGATTTCCTTATAGTGATGAATAATTGAATATCTAGGGAAATATGAGGCCCTTGTGGTTCTGGATTTTTGTGGTTCTAATTGGCTTAAAGAATTTAAAATATCATTGTCTCATAAAAAGGTGAAAAAGATAGCTGATAAAAAAAGGGTTTCAACTTTCAACTTTTTTAATCTTTGATTTCTGTCGGTGAATAATCACTCAATTTGAAGCACATCGCATCTCTGTCCTTTTCAACATAATTAATCATCACTTATGATTGTTAATTTGCAGCTTACTGGAGGCCATCGATCTCTTGCTAGAAGGAGCCCAAAACCTTGTGATACCAATTCAAGATCCAAAAGTCCCAAAGAGAAAGCAGCTCGTCGAAAAGAAACCATGTTGGGACTCCACGTTCCACAGGTATTGCTGGCTCACCCAAGAAGACGTGATTCGCTACCTTCTCAACTCAATTGGGGTGTTTTCCCCCACACCCTGCAGCCCCATCAATTCTCTGGGCATCATAGACACCCAAAACCTCATGGCCATCAACTATGACGAGCCTGCATCCTCTGCTCTTAACCTCATCACCGAATCCCTCATTCACCAAAGCTCCGTGGCCATTGTAAACCAAGACGGCCACTTCATCGGTGAAATCTCGCCGTCCAAGCTCAACAATTGCGAGGAAGGGGCAGCTGCCGCCATAGCCACGCTGTCGGCCGGTGACCTCATGGCATACATAGACTGCGGCGGGCCACCGGAGGATCTAGTGCAGCTGGTGAAGGAGAGGCTGGAAGAGCAAAATCTAGGAGGGGCTTTGGAATTGATGGATGAAGAATCTGGAATTTCCTTGTCTTCTTGGTCATCATTCACATCAACTTCATCGGATGAAGATGTTTTTGGCTCAAGCAAGAATGGGAATAAGCATTATGGAGGGTACTCAGCGAGGGTGGTGAGGAGATCAGAAGCACTTGTTTGCTATCCATGGAGTTCTCTGGTGGCTGTGATGATACAGGCTTTGGCTCACCGTGTGAGTTACGTGTGGGTTGTGGAAGAAGATGGAAGCTTGACGGGGATTGTTACCTTTTCAGGGATCTTGAAAGTTTTCAGAGAACATTTCAAAGTCATGGGATAACACCCAAAACAGAGAAAAACTACAAGAGAGGAAAGAAAGAGAGGAAAACAAGACAGACAGACGTTAGCTGTTAGTTTATGTATGGTGTCACTGCCATCATAAATCAAACCTTTCTTTAATTAATATCCCTTCCTTCCCTTCAGCTTTTAATATTAAAGTTTTTATTTGGAAATAAGCTATATGTCATGATAAACAAAATACGTTTTTTAAAAAAAGGAAATATTCAATACACTTTAGTGTATCGATTCTGATAACTTTTTCCTTTACTTTTCCTCAAAACGAACTTTATCCTTCACTTTGGAAGAGGTCAAGTCAAGCTTTTTATTTTTAAAAAATTAAAATTAATATTAAATCAATAAATCAGTTTACAATAATTAAAACATATATTTAATATTTAAAATATCATAATTGTTTACAATTAAATTTTTATGATGATTTAGTCTTTGAATATGAAGTTATGAACTGATTTTATATTTTTAATTTCTAAATTTATTATTTTTTAACTTTACATTTGTGTTGAATTTTATATTTTTTCTATCTTTAAATTTGATTTAAAAATCAAACCATTGATAATTGAGATATTTTAAAGACTGAAAAATATATTTCAATTATTCAATGTTAACTTTGTATAATTTTAATAATGAAAAAATAGATTTTTTTTCGTAAGAAAAAGAAATAGATTTTCTCTTTTATGTTTTTAACAATAATAATGATGATGAAATGATGTAAGTCTTGTTGAAAAAGGTAAAATCTTTCTCAATATCAGGTCAATGTTTATGTCATTGAATCTTAGACCCAAAAGAAAAAATTTCTTGAAGCCTATTCTGGTTTGAAGGCGCAGATTTTTTTTTTTTCGCCGAAAAAATATAATAAAACCAGCAAAATAAGAACAAGAAAACAGTAAAAACGATGTCAAAACGACAAAAAAAGAAAGCTGAGAAAACAAGAACACTAAAAAATAAACAAACTCCAACCCCTGCAAGACATCATCCAATCCCATTTCTATCTCCAGCATCATAACGAACAATTTTCATAAAAAGGGTTGGGGGTCCATTGACCTAAGTAGAGCAGCACAACCCACGAAACATAGCCTTAGCAAGCCAACCAGCCGCTTTATTAGTAGATTTAGGCACTCAAACCACCTGCAAGAGTGCATAGAAGAAGACAGAGATCTCACCTCATGAAGCAAACATGCACAATGTCAATCCGGAATACCACAATTCCCATTGAACCAGTTAACAAGATTTTTGCAATGAGATTCAATACACACATCCTGTATATTTAAATCACTAACCACTTGCAAACCTTTCCTCAATGCCAAAACTTCAACCATACAAACAGTAGAAGCTTTAAAGGGGCATTAACACATTCAACAAAATCACGTTTATCATCCCTAACAATCACCCTAACACCACCAGAATTACAATTCAGAATTAGAGCCCTATCAACATTAACTTTAAATGTACCTCTACCAGGAACCTTCCATATTACCTTGAGCTTCCCCACTATTCTCCAAAACCTCATCAAAGGACCACCCATTTGCGGTCCAAAATTCAGATAATAAAGATACAACTCTATTCCCTACAAGAATAGGATCAGGATTAATCTTCTAAAAAATATAGCAACATCTTCCAAATTTCCCAACACATAAAAACATGGAAAATAATACCTATTACTTCCGTCAAATAATTTTTTTAAAAAAATTTGGCCTTCAATTTCAAGAAGTTAGCCTTGCTAAAATTTAAGTATTTAACTATGTGAGTATGATCTGGCCAAAAAACAAAAACACTATGTCATATGTGAGTATGTGACCATTGAACATTTGTTTTTTTTTTTTCGGAAGGTTGTCCAACGACACAATTCATGTCTTTTTTTATTTTGGGCCTAAATTTATTGGGGGGTATCAGATTGGCCTCGAATGATGGTATGTCTATGATATTGGGCCGATCCATAATATTGATTTTTATTGACAAGAAAGTGAAAAACTATTGGATTTCACCAAATAATGGCTGATCTATACTTACGTGATTCAGGGTAGGCCCATGTTCAGCCCATTGTATATTGGACTGGACCGAGGTAGGACAAGAAAAGGTTGTTCAGAACTCGATTTATCTTTAATAAATTTGATTCCATCCTAACTTAACAATAAGGTTTTTTTTTTTTTTTTTTTCTTTTTGAACACAAACAATAAAGGTTTTTCTTTCGGCCAACAGTCCAACACACAAATAATAAGGGTTAGTCTATCAAAAGTTAAGTATTCACCTCCTACAAAAAAAAAAAAATGTTGAGTGCTCACTATTACTCTTAAAGGTTTTCATCACAGTCTAAACATGACTATGAAATAAGCAAAAACAGTGGTTATCCCTTATCCTCTCCTATTATATAAAAAAAATCCAAATTAAACTCCCAAAGCATTAACACCTATATTCCTAAAGTATTCTCTTTCCACCTAATTAAACTCTCCTGTATTAAGTGACAAGTAACTCGATATTGCTTAAGTAAAATTTTAAATTCGAGATCTTGTAAATATAATTATTTTTATTAAAAAATTATCTCACTATAGTTAGATGGGTGACACAAGTTGAATTTGGATTAATCCGAATAAACCCATAAAATTTAAATACTAAGCGGACAATTAAAAGAAAATTTGTCCTTCTCCAAAGCCCAACTTTTCTTAATTCTCACACACATACCCATAAATCATAACCCATCATTCGATTGAAAATTGACCATTGTTTAACGACTAATTTCTCACTAACTTAGCTTGTAGAATATTTAGAATGTGATACAATTTGATCAAAATTTAATTTTTTTTTTATATATCCAAAGCCAACTATGGAACTCTAAAGACTTGATCAAGGTACCTCCATCATCTTCACATCACAATATGATGCCTTTTAACTTTAATGGTAGAAAATAAAAATAGCACCATCAACATTTAGCAAGTGGGTGTCGCTGAACAAGACATATAAATATATGTATATATTTGTCATCAACATTCTTTTTTATTATTTGTTGTCATGTTGTGATCTCTTGAGACGTGTGAATAACTTGAAGGGCGTATACATGAAGATGGGACTAGTGAAATTGTTTCAATGGATGTAGAAGAAGATTCCTTAGCTTATTATTAGTGAAAGCAAATTAAAGGCCACAAATTATTGAAGCACGCATCCTTAATTAATAAGATTTGATGCATTTTGCATAATTACAATTTACAAGGTTGATGGGTACGCGAAAAAGTTGTTTGTGTTAACCGTTAAGGCATCTCATCATCTTGGGGAAGATAGATTTTAGAATGGGTTAAGCAATGTGAACAATTGCTTAATGTGTAAAATATCATCAACTACATAATAATAGATGAAAAACTTAGGGAAGGAACTGAATTGTAATAAAACATGTAAACTTTGGGGCTAAGACTGTACGTGTTCTTTAAAAAAAAAATGGAGACTGTATAAAGCTAAGGCTTGTATGAATACAAGGGCCAAATAAATTACTATTTTTATTTTCATTATATTGAATTTTGAGACATCATATAATGGGTGAATAACTATGTTTTGAATCTATCATATAATCAGTGTTGATTAATCAAGTTAATTATTGTTCTGCGTGGAAAATATTTGAGTAGGAACTTGATGTTCTAAATATGCACAGATGCATTTTTGACACTATTTTGCTCTATTCTTCATTGAAAAATCTAACAGAAAAAAATATATCTCTAAGTTCATTTTAAAAGATAGTTTTTTTTTAAATCATCGCCCCATAACAAGAATATATATATAAAGAATCTTAAAATATGGCCCACTTTTTAAAAGAAAGGGTAAATTCCACTTTAGTACCCTGTTCTATGGACTAATTCCACTTTGGTACCTTGTTCTTTCAAAAGTGACACTTTGGTACCCTGTTTTTTCAAAAATATCATTTTGGTATCCTGTTCTTTCAAAAGTGACATTTTGGTACCCTGTTCTTTGGACCAGGTGACACTTTGGTACCCTGTTCTTTCACTATTTGTTACCCTATTCTATCTTTTTTAGGGTACCAAAGTGTCACTTGGTCTAAAGAACAAAGTACCAAAATGTCACTTCTGAAAAAGCAGGGTACCAAAATGACATTTTTGAAAGAACAGGGTACCAAAGTGTCACTTTTGAAAGAACAGGGTACCAAAGTAGAATTGGTCTATAAAACAGGGTACCAAAGTGGAATTTACCCTAAAAGAAAAGAAAATTTGCTAGTTATTTAGGATTTAATTACAAGTACGTACACTAGGTGATAAAAGTACAAACTTAATTAGCCAAAAATGAATTTTGTCTTTCCTTCGTTGTCCAAAGACAAAGATGTATGGCAATAAAAAGGGCTTCATTGGAGAAAACAAAAAAGAAAACAAAGGAAAAGACAAGAGGCACTCAAAATCATATCTATATCAAGAAATTAAAGTGAAAAACAAATTAAGATTATATTTTGGAGCACATATGATGGAAGGAGGATGCATGATAGGATTAGCATATATCATGAATACAAATGATAATATATTTGATAATATGTACATATGATGTTGGCACTTTGTGATTATGAAGTGAGTTGGACACCACCCACTATCCACTCTCTCTCTCAACCAACCCATTACCATAGCTATTTGATTTTCTCTTATTTCATTCTTTACCATGATGAACATAAACTCATTGCTCATTTTTGTTGACAAAAATACCCTCACTCTTTCAACTATTGTCAAGATTGGTTTTTCTGTTGACTATTGTGCCTTTAAAAGAAATAATAATATTTTAGTTTTAGATTGATTGAATTCATTATTAATATGATGACAAAAAATATATAATTGTACAAATTTTAGGGGTACTTACTATTTTGTATTTAAAATAAATAATATTAAATTGATACTACACTGATTAATTCTTAAGTATATAGAGTGATTGTTCCTTTTGTATGTTAAACCATCATCACATGAGTGTGTTCTCACTCAATAATAATTCATCATAAATCATAATGAACTTTATAGATATATAGATAAATTAAAATCGGTATATCTTGAAAATTTATATCCACATGAATTTTAATTCTTCCTATAAATATCTTTTAACTTCATACTACACAGGTAAACTCTAAAATGAAAAACAATTAATTAATTCATATCACATTTCTCATATACTTTATCATAAGAGATGATCCATAAACATTAAGGAGCCATCATATATGAACCATTCTTGCATGTATTAGAATTTTATTAATTAGAGAGTCGTTCAAACACTTAAATTAGAAAAAAAAATGGCATGTTTAAATTTATCAACAAATTAAATGGCTTTTTTATTCAAAGTAGCTTAATAAATCACAATTGTGTGTGTGTGTGTTTATCGAAAAATGCCATTTGAAGTCATTAAATTAATTTAATGATTGACTACCATCATTGTTAATTATCTTAATTTTATGGTAATGTACACTTTCCCTCTTTATTTGATTATTACCACTGTTATGATTTTTCTTTTCTATCTGTGAGAGTGAGAGCAAAAGTGGGAAGCAAGTGGGTGCAGGACCTCTCCTTAATTAGGGGAATTCAACCCCAATTAATGACTTTTTGGCTAGCCTTTTCATCCAAGTGTGTAAGGAATCTAGGGTTTGGACAATATAATAAAGAAGAATAATCCAATAACAAACAACAAATTAAAAGATCACTACCAAATTTGGAAGCCAAAAGTTTATGTATCAAACTTTTTTTTTTTTTTTAAAAAAAGATGTGCATCAATTGGAAAATTTGTAAAATACTATTTCCAAGAATGTAATTAAATTACAATTTTGTTTTTTTTTTTTTNNNCTGATATACAATCATGCATTTTTTTTTTCTGGACTGATATACAATCATGCATCCATTCACAATAACACACACATTTTTATAAAAGCTATCAAGGATATAAGGTGCCTCTATCTTTTCTATCATGAATCATAATTGATAAATCTTATTTTACTGGTTGAGAAAGAAAAAACATTATATTGGTAGATCTGAAGTGGTTGCAACTGCATGTATATATATATAACTTAAACATTTATGAATGCAGCTCCTGAATAATTGTAACTCTTAGGGTCCCATGTCCGTTCATGCTTTAATATTATTACAAAAAAAATATCTTATCCTCATATAAGAATGTCAAATATATAACGTCATCGTTATTCGTTATAGATTAAAAGAGTGAAAGAATAAATAAATTAATATAATTTGCAATTTTACTCTACGACCACGTAACTATATCACATCACATGCAGACAAATAATTAAGAATCACAATAAATAATAACGTAATCACGTACTATAATTTATTATATATATATAGTACTATCAAATTATTGGAATGTTTTGCTAAAAAAAAAATTGGAATGTTTATTTTGATTACCTAAGCAAAATAGCAGTTGATCAGAGAACAAAGGGTCTTTTTTTTTCATGTATTTTTTTTTATCAGAGGTAAACTTAATAGTTAATTCTGAATATATTAAGATACTTTTTTTAAGTGTTTGATTAAATAAGAGGACTCGATAATCTTAATTCTTAAATTGTATTCAATTATTTAAAAATTAATAAATATGCCCTTATAATCCCTTTTAATTTATCTTATGTAAATTTATAACGAAATTGTTTAATTACTATCATTATTATAAGTTTATAACATATTAGAAGTTATAATCCTTAAAAATTTGAAGAACTATTTCATGCATGACAATGACATGTTAATATATATTATCATTTATTTATTTTATATTATGACCTAAATCTGACATCTTTAATTGTCAGTTAATGGATTATAATTACTTTCAGAATATGTAGATAAATATGAAATATTGAGCCATGAAGGGTACCTACTTCTTTATATCTACATAAGGAAAATAATTTGAAAACTTATCCTCAAAATATCCCATACGGACCAAATTTTCCTAAACAACAATCAATCACAATTAATAAGAGGAACAAGTGAAAAAAAAAATTGCAATCCATTACAAAGGAATAAAAAAAAAGCACTTTAACTCCTTAACACTAAAACATAATTATGAAATTGGAACATAAATCTAAAACATTAAAATATATGTCTATATTTTAATTTAAAATATAACATAAAAAAGTATACGAGTGAACTTTGCCGGTTGAAGATGTCTTGATACACTTTAAAGATAAAGATAGTGATATTTCAAAATATAGATAAAGAAATACAATGACTTTACTTGAGCTCTAGTAAATGTCAAGTAGTCATTGAATTTTAAAAATAAAATAGAAAAAAGAGCAATTTACTAAATTTGCACTCTATACAATTAAAGCTATTCTTTTAGTTGTCCCTCAATAACACTAATTCAAGGATTATATCTCTTTTTTTCATAGTAGGTATTACTGACATAAGATTCACCAAATCAATTATAATAAAGGGATGTGATGTAATAGTAACATCAACAGTGAATTAATGTTTTAACTTGAAAATTATGTATTTCAATTTAATATTGAAAGATAATAATTACAACTTATGCTTATGGGTGTAGCCAATTGAGAATTAATCTATCTTTAATTAAATATCAAAGGTATTTTTTTTCCAGAAATATAATTCATTTAAAAGTAAGATAAAGTCAAGTACAATTCAAATGAAAACAAGATAAAAATAGTTAATCCCTCCCTAACATAAATAACAATACTAGACAAGATATCAATTGACGAAGGTGAGGGTTTACAACCCATCCAAGAGGACTCATCCCCGCTTTAGACAAATTGGCAAGATAACCAACTGTCAAGTTAGCGGATCTAGGGGTCCATAAAAAACAAGAAACATAAATTAAGTCATCTAAAAGAGACAAACCATTCCAAACAAGACAACAGAAAACCGTAATGGTTGTTCTAAAAAAAGACATAAACAGACTCAAAGCAACAATAATAAGATAATAAAACGAAACGACGTCATGAAAGAGCACCAAAAAATCAGGACCAAACCAGAATCAAACTAAGAAACTGCTATGGAAGCCAGAAGCCGCCATGGAATGCCTAGTCCAGATTCGCCGCCGCAGAAAATCGTGGGAGCCCTGATCTAGAACGTCGTCGTCACAAAATTCTATAACCAATGAGAGGGCCACCGCCACTGAGACAGCGACGACCCAAACCGAGTGATAGTAGACGAAATTATAAGAAAGAAGAGACAAAGAAAAAAACTCTCACGACAGAGAGGATTTTCTCTCACGAAGGATAGGTTTTTGAAAAGAATTAAATATCAAAGGTTCGATTATTGTATTTAGGTATGCAACAACTTTAAAACTAGAGAGAACTTATTTTTTGACTTTTGAATTTATATTGAAAGAATGACTTAATCACTGAATAATTGAAATATATGGATGACTTACTATTTGAAATATCACAAGTTGTAATTAGTTATTTTAACTATTTGACTTTTGAAATTGAACTATTTTTTCACTGTTTAATCCTTCAATTTATATTAAATTTGTAATTTTTTTTATTGAATTTGACTTAGGGATTAAATTGTTGACAATTACAATATTTCAGAGATCGAGTTGTATATTTCAATTATTTAAAGATTAATTTGTTGACTTGATACAAATTTAAAAATTTTAAAAATAAAATTTATCTTAATTATAACTGACAATAAATACCTTGAGTAACATAAAAAAAAAGACAAATCTAATTTGATAATTGAAACTTGAAAGATTCAATTAAAATCAATTTGATTAGTTTGTTAAAGATATTAATTAAAATTTAATGATAAATTTGATATAATTTAAATTTTATTAAATATAATGAATAATTGAGATTAAAATATCGGGTTTATTATTAAAATTAAATTTTTATTTTAATGAAAAATTATAATTTAATTTTGGATTACAAAATTGATTTTATTTTGTATAGATTAAATTTCTTAATTTATTTTTTAAGAATGACTAAATTGCACTAAGACTCCCGGAGTTTTAGGTTAGGGATTGAAAATACTTTTGAGTTTTAAAACTTGACAAACAGATCTCTTAAATTTTCAACTGTGTTCACTTAGGACCTTTAAATTTTAAAACTTGATAAACAAACATTATGAGCTTTCAACTTTGTTCATTTAAGACTTATAACTTTTTTAAAAAATGAGGCTATTTAGGGATTTTAAGTGAGCAAAGTTAAAAGTTCAGAAGGTTTGTCTATCAAGTTTTAAGACACACGAATTTTAAATGAGCATTATTGAAAACTCAATGGTCTATTTGTTAAATACTTAAATTTTAAAACTGAGGGGTATTTTCTACCCATAACTTAAAATTCAATGAGTCTGAGTACAATTTAGCCTTTAAGATTTAATTCACATATGATTATTTTTAAATGATTAAGTTATTAATTTATTACAGGTAATTCTAATAAAAAGTACAAAATCTATCATTTCTAAAATTCAGAAAAATTCAAAATTCGATGACTGTTTTAACTCAAAGAAAGAAGAAATTAATGGGAAAAAGTTATAATCGAACTCTAAATACATAAAACCAGGCAAAAAAAACTCAAAATACCTAAAAGAAAATAAAAACGCAAAGATGTCAATAAATTTGTTTACGTGGGCAAAACTTGAGTCGGGAGATTTGTTACTATCATGGCTGCGTGGGGCGAAAGCTAAGTGGCAAACGCAAAGAGAGAGAAAGAAGAGAGAGAAAGAAGAGAGAGAAAACGGTGAGAGAAGAGAGAGAAAGAAGAGAGAGAGAGTGTGTGGATAAGGCTAATGGGGTCTCCTCTCACGGACTCACATTCGTGCATCTTTATTCACGCTCTTACACTTTCTCTCTCTATCTCTATAATTTTTTTGCAATAAAATAACACTATTTGACGTAGTGACGCTCCTTCAGCGTCCACGTGTCCTCTCAACCTCTCCGTCTTCGCTTTCAAGAACAGAATAGAAGCAACACGAAGCACCCTTCCACACCACAGTGTCTGACAGGGAAAGCCCACTCCTGTTAGAGAGAGAAAGCCTAGAGCGAGAAAGTTCAGGGGTTTTCGCCAATTCCCCAAATGAAAAAAATATTTCTTAGGGTTTTTATGGGTGAGCGATTCTGGTGCGTGAGTGCGTGAGTTGAGTGATCACTTCGATTCCTTTCTTCTTTTTTGGGTCTTCTTCGATTTTTGATTGGGGTAAGAAAAATTCTTGCTTTTTGGGGTTTTCTGGGAGATGTACATAGCTTCCATGCGAAAGTCTTTCAAGGACTCCTTGAAAGTGCTTGAAGCTGATATCCAGCATGCCAATACCTTGTAAGTTTTTCACTTTTCAGTGATTTTTCTGGCAATTTTCTTTGTTTGTTATTTTGATGATGATTACTCGGGTGATTTTTTTCTTTTCATCTCGTATTTGGAATGCAAAGGTTAGACAGCCTTAAAAAAATTTCGTCAAATTGCTGATGATTGCCGAGTTTTGTGGGGTTCCGATTTTCTGGGTTTATGTATCTTCTTTCCCTTTTTGTCAACTATACGCATTCAAGTAAAAGTAATACAAATTTCAACTTTAATTCCTCTCTCTCGTGGAAAATTTAACTTTGTCCTTAAAACCCCAGTCTCGATCAGTACTATCGCATATTGGATCATCATCGACCTACTTACCCTTCATAAGTCCTGTATATAAGAAGTGTCCTTTTGAAGATTCTGAGAGCTATGGCTGTGGGGTGGGGTGGGGGGGTCTTGGCATTTTTCGCTTCTTATATTTTTTATTTTTCTAGCTTCTGAGCTAGATCCTAGGCCATTTCTTGCTCATGGTTTGTGATTGCATCGTTTTGTTTTGCGATTTTGAACATTACTTCCATTACCTGCTTTAGTTTTGCTAATATTTATATTGGAGTGCTTGTTTTGTTTTCTTTATTCTGTTGATGACATTGACTATACTGCCCCGTGTTGTATATTCTTCTTTATCTTTTTAGTTCATAATCCGGATCCGGTTATCCGGAAAGCTTACTATGACTCTCGGTACCCGTGTAGCCATGTGATTATGGCTATGAGATGCCGCGTCCAATTGCATTGTCTTTTTTACTTTCAAGGATTATATAAATGACATTACTTTGTATTCTTTATAATGTGTCACATTGTCTCCGTTGGCATGAAGTGAACGGTTCCCTGATAAATGTGGCTGGCTAACGCACTGTCATTTTGATGTGGAATTTCTGTTTCTTAATCTTTAATATTGAATGCATTGCACGGTCATCTAATATATTGTCAGGTTGCCTAACAGTGTTTTTTCGGTACATTTTTTGAAAGTTAAATTCTGTGTCTGTTGACCCATTGACCCTTTAGTGAAATTTCTGTGGAGATGCTACGAACCTAAGCTTTGAAATGCCACTTTTTAGAACATTTGAAATAATAAGTCTTTGTAGGGATTTTTTCCCCCCTTTTCTCCATCCAATGTTCATAGATATGGCAGTACATGAGTTAATGTTTGGTCATGCAACTGGACCGTGCAGGGCATCAGATTTTCCAAGGGAGTATGATGGCGCCTGCCTTCAGATGAGAATGTCATACAGTCCAGCTGCACATCTGTTTCTTTTTCTCGTGCAATGGACAGACTGTAATCTTGCAGGGGCCCTTGGACTGTTAAGAATTCTAATTTACAAGGTTCATTGTCTATTTGTTCTTAAACTTTTCATATTGAAAGGAGGGATTCGACAATGTCACAAATTTGTGTCATGGTGCAGGTTTATGTGGATGGCACAACCACCATGTCTACACACGAGAGAAAAGCAAGTATTAGAGAATTCTATGGTATCTATTCCCCTTCTCTTTCAATCTCGTTGGCTAGTTTTCCATTCGGCCTCTGTAGGTTGCTGACCTAAAATTCTACTTTGACCAGCGGTCATTTATCCCTCTTTATTGCAACTTCAAAAAGGTGTCACTGACACAGAGGATAAAAAACAAAAGGCTGTATGTATGGAGCGATATCGAAGAAGAGATGATGAGGAGCACAGGCAATGTTCAGACATAGACATTGAAAGAGATGAAGAGTGTGGTATATGCATGGAGATGAGTAGTAAGATTGTATTGCCCAACTGCAACCATGTCATGTGCTTGAAATGTTATCGTGAATGGTACACCTACTTTCTTGTTCTCTCAGTCTTTAGTCATGTGATAATTTAACTGATTGTACAGCTCTGCTTATTGCTGTGGGCGTGATGCCATTAAATGCACCATGCACACAAAGGTGTGGGTAGTCATTGTTTTATTTTTAATTATAGTGTTTGGATTTGCTCATTTTATTAGTCCTCTTATTGCTGCTAAGTTTCAAAGCTTATGTACAACGAGAAATAAATGATTTGGAGTGAGAAATTATTGAATAATATGAAGCATAAGTATTTGTATGGCTTTTAAGCATATTTTGGCTGATTAGTATGAATCTTGTATATTCTGATTTTGGTAGTAGACTACTGAGGTGGGCAAGAATGAGGAGGAGATATTGATTTCAACTGGTAAAGTAATTATAAAATGGGTGCTATGTATTAGGTTTTAACTTTTAAATATTTTCCTTTTGGTTGATTATAATTTGAGTCTTGTATATTTGAACTTGATGAATTGAAGGAGATATCATTGTAGCTTATATGCAGGGATTGAAGGACTGTTCTTCATCTTTTGATAGTATCATGGGAGGGATGGTGATTCTCTGATGTTGATTATGAATTTATGATTACTTGCAGTGTTTAATATTCATTGTCTCTTTGGTATTTTGGTGTACTTAAGTGGCTCTTTAGGGTGCATTTTGAATTAAGTATGGGAGTTTGTTCTTTTTCATTGGAAAAATTCTTATGGCAAGCACTTTTAAGTCATGTCTAATGAAGACATACAAGAGATTGCTAGACAGTGGGATCAATAGTTGTTTGACTCGCTTCCTTTAGCACAGTGAGTGTTTCATGGATCCATTGTGGGTTGTTTTAGAAGAGATCTTGGGTGACATCCCATATCTCAGTCTTGATGGTACGGCATGGTGGAAAAGCTTAGGAAATTTGATTGATTTCTCCCATGTCTGACTTAGCTGTGGCTTTGATTTGGGCATATCTTGATCATTTATTTTGAACAACTTAGTCTAACGGGGAATATTGCCTTGCTGCCCATGTCTGAAGTGTAATTCTTTTGAGTGCAAAGAAGGCACAGGCATCAATGGTGTTTCTTTGCCCGGTGAAAAAAATTAGGCTAAACTATTGTAATGTTGCAATCTTTTTCATCTGTTTTTGTTTGGAGCTATTTTGGTGTACTCTACCCTTGAAAATTTGTTAGGTATCTTGACTGAAGTCACTAGCAGAGAGGAAAAAAGAAGGAAAAAAGGTTCCTCCAATCATAAGTTTTCTTTGTATTCTCTATTTTGTATGATTGGTTATGCAAAAAGGTGTCTCTAATACTCTTTCTATGTGTGTGTGTACACCGGCTTTGGGTTTGTTAGTAGTTTATTCCTCTTGTTGGAAGTATACTATATGTAATAGGCTATTAAGCCAGGTAGATCTTCTTGAATTATTGATTCCAATGGGCCGATAATGGACTGTCTATTTGAATTATTTGATGAATTATTGATTCCTGATGCATGTGTTTTTTGCCCTTTGTTTGACATGCCATTGTTTCACTCATGAGTCCTTTTTCTGTGAATGATTGTATGTGTGCTCTTGTTCATGAGCCAGTGTGGTTATCAGTAGTCATATCTTTTGTGATAAGTTAATTATTAATTATTGTACACATTATATACCATATTATGTGAAGCAATTATTCCACATGTATTCTTTTTTCATGTTTATAGCTCTCTGAAATCTTTAATTACATCACAGTAATGCAACATACTACTCGCTAGAAAATTATTGCAATCTTGGTTTGACATGAGTGATGCTCTCGAGTTGTCTGACTGAGTCTGAATCTTGATGCATGTCATCTGATTTTAACTTGGAAATTGTAATGCCGTTGTAGTTCGACCAGAATTCCTCCCATAACAAATTTCGGTCTGGTTTGTGATATTTTCTTCTACGGTTGAATATTGTTAGTGAAGCAGTAAACTGTTATGATTTGCAGGCGAACAAGATCGCAATCTTGCCCCTTTTGCCGGGATAGTCTCAAGAGAGTGAACTCGTGTGATCTCTGGGTGTTCACCGATAGTAGAGATGTAGTAGATATGGCAACAGTGATGAGGGAGAATCTTCGACGGCTTTTCATGTACATAGATAAGTTGCCTTTGATTGTTCCAGACTCCCTTTTTGAACCTTATGACTCTCACCTAAGATAAGTGATTGCAGCTACCAATACTCCAATCTTACTGTGATGTTGTTATTTGTTGCCTTGGTTGACTGGTTTCCCTCTCGAATTGGCTATACGCAAAATCCCGAAGCTGATCCGATGATCTGGAATCTGAAAAAATTTAGTTACTATATATAGAATTTGCAGTACTGGCTTCCCACTTCTACCGACAGAGAAGTACCCAACCCCTGAGTTGTTATTGTGGGTTGGTGGTGAAGTTTGAGAATATGGTAAAATTGTATGTAGCTCATTTGTATATCCCTGTACAGACCGAATGATTTGATTTACTTGTTAATTTGAGATTTGCACATTCTCTGTTATCCTCAGTAATTTAAATGTGGATCTCTTGAGAAACATGTCTCCCAACAATTCTTCTACATGCATGTTAAGCAGAATATCCACTATGGTGGATCTGTGTATCTTTTTTTTTTTTGTTGGGATTGCCTGTTTGGCCTCTAGGTCTTATTCTAATTATTTCGGATTTGACTCACGTTTCATACGAGATTCAATACCAAATCGTTTATTATTTGGATTGGATCAACACCACATTATGGTAGATTTGTGTATGGTTCTCTTCATTTGGTTGATTTTTCTTGGTGTTTTCATTTCCTTCTTTGGGTCTTTGCCTTTTGAATTGGATTTGGCATGCAGGCCCTATGATGATGCAATGGTATGGGTGTGCAGGTAAATGAATCTGTGCTATATGTATAGTTTGATGGTCTTGCTGTTGTTTTACATGATGGCATGGTAGTTTTGAAAAGATAATTAATTACTTATTTATCAACCACAATTTTTTTAGTTTTTCTTATAGTGCTTTGATTATGGTCTTTAAAAATTAATTTTGATTTCTGAATATAGAAAGTTTGAAAAATCTGTTTTATGTTTTAAACTTTTAGAATCATTTCTAAAATGTCAAAAATAGGATTGTTTAAAGTTCAAAGAAATTAAGACAAAGATAATTTTTTTTTTGTATTCTGTAAATAATGTAAAATGTAAAAAAATTGATTTTTATTAATGATATTGAAATTTAATGCGAATTCATTTAAAATATCTTTTCTCAACATATTATTTTATTTTTATTTCAATACAGTTTTAAGGTAAATTTAGGCAATCAAATACTTTAATATCTTCAAAGTTGAAAAACATTTTTAAAATCAAATTAAAGATTATTGTTTATTCCAGCCATCTGTTTATTAAAAAGTCTTATGACAAAAATTATAAATAAACCTTATGTGAATTTAATCATATTTTAAATTACACGAGTTGTTACATTGATTTGGCCTTTGATATTTTGCCTCATGGAAAGGTTAGTTTTAATTGTTCTACAGAAGAATGACGTTTAGTTGTATTGAAGATGTAAAAATGAAGACATGGACAAGTTGGCCATTTGTAAAAGTCGAAAATGAAGATATTCCACTGAAAATGGCAGAGTGTAAAGTAGGGATAACCTAAGAAGTAAGAACATGGACCACACAATACACATGCAGAATGACCCCTCTGTAATACAATGCTCACAGTGTGGGACAACTTCCTCCATCTCAATTTTCACTATTAATTGATTCCACCTAAACTTTCTTTCTTTTTCACTAAATTTATATTTAGTATTTGAGATCTTTGATAAGAGTTTTATTTGTCTTTTCAAGCCTCTAAATTTTGGGATAAGTCTCTTTTTCACTAAATTTATATTTAGTATTTGAGATCTAAGTTGTTAATAGAAAATACTGACATTATGTTTACATCAACATTTTGAGGTACAATTGATAAAAATTTTAAAATTTTGAGATAAAATTGATATGAATGTAAAAGTTTTAGTGTACAATGGACACCAAAATAAATAAGAAAAAAACAGTCAATCATCACGTTACCATGATGTTGACATTATTTATTAACGATTTTGATGTCATTAGGTTTTGGGATACAATTGAATCAAATGAGAAAGTTTGAAGGTATAATTAAGCACAATAAAAATTTAAGAATACAATTGACATTTATTACTTTATACTTTGGAGGCATTGAAACTTGAAAGTGTTTTTAATTTTTTAATTTTTTTTTGAAAAATTCTATATCTTAGGTTTTATTATTTTTAGTATAAAAAATTTTAAGTGGATTGGATAAAATGAGTAAATGATAAAATTGATGATAAATAAATTTTAGAGATAAAATTAAAAATTGAAAATCAGAAAATATTTTTTTATTAATTTTTTGTTATGCACCCGATTTTCAAATTTGATTTAGACTAATTCAAATTCAATTGGGATTGTATACGTGATTATAGTGAAAGAAATAACCGTTTACCACTTAAAGACCAATCCAGAATTGATATTGAAAAAGATACTTTTGCCAAAATTAAAATTTGACTAAAAACTTGCCTATCTTCTAAAATTGTATTTTCCCTACAATTAGCGATTGAAATCAAGTTGTCATAAAAAGTAGCGGTAGCTTTATTTGAAAGAGCGAGTCACCACACACGTCTATACTGTAGCAATTTGAGACGCATATATGGAGGAATTGAAATATTGAATGAATGAATGAGGGAGAGAGAGAGAAACAAGGAAAAAAATAGAAAATTCAAAATTTTAGATTTAGATTTAGATATTTGTTATTTATTTATTTGTTTATATATTTCTCTATATGTATATGTATATTGTTTTGTAGAGAGATAAGGGCAATTCAATCCAAGTGGTTTTGTTTTAGAGAGAGAGAGAGGGAAAGAGCTTCTTGAGATGGGAAAAGGGGCACGAAGAGAGGAAGAAGAACAAGAAGGAGTAATGGCCACAGACTTCTTCTGGTCTTACACCGATGAACCCCATGCCTCTCGCCGAAGGGAGATCCTCTCTAAGTACCCTCAGATCAAGGAGCTCTTTGGTCCAGATCACTGGGCTTTCCACAAGGTGCTTACAATCCTTTTTCTTTTTTTTTTTTGTTTCTTCCGATTTTCGTTTGATTTGGTTCTATGAATGTATGCGTTCTTAAATCGAGACAATGTGGTGGTCGGTGTGTTGCTGAATCTGATTCGGAATGTGGCTCGGTGTTCATTGTTTGATTTGTTCCCCTGTTGGTTATTTGGTTTGGATTTCAGTGTCGTTTTTATTGGAGGAATGCATTCATTGAATACATATTTCGTGAATCAGCTTTTGTTTTTTGGTTTGGCATTGTTTTGTTTATTTTGGTTTTGGTTTTGCTTATCTTGTAGAATTAATATTTAACGTGTTTGAGCACTTGTTTATCTTGTAAGTTGTAACCCTTTGTTTTTCATGAAATCGCCTTCACTTTCTAGCAGTTCATAGATAACCACATGCGGAAAGTGAAGTACTGATAGAGCTACAATTTAGGATTCCTTAACCTTCTTGAAGATCTCTCTAGAAATTTGAAGTTGCATAAATCTCTATCAAAGTTGTGGTTGGCATGTTTTGAAAATTTGAAATCTTGCTCTTCTTAGCTGGCGATCCACTTTTGTGGCCACAAGTGGTTCAGGAAAACATGCTATATTGGCTTGTATGTATTATGCTTTTACTTAGTGCTATTGCTTCAAATGTATGGCACTGTGGCCAGTTCTGTGGATAATTTTAAGTCTTAATAATTAAGATGAGGACATGAAACAATGGGTAATATTTAACCTTCTGTAAATAAACCTTTAACTATCTTTTAGTTATTTAGGATGCTTGTTCATGTTTTTGAAATCATGGTTTTGCAGATTGCAGCAGTAGTTTTGCTTCAACTTGGAACTGCAACTTTGCTACAAAATGCTGGCTGGCTAAAGATATTTCTGGTAGCCTACTTTTTTGGTTCATTTCTTAACCACAACCTCTTCCTGGCCATTCATGAGCTCAGCCACAATCTTGCATTTTCAAGACCAGTATATAACCGTTGGCTAGGGATTTTTGCTAACCTCCCTATTGGTGTACCAATGTCTGTGACTTTCCAAAAGTATCACTTGGAGCATCACAGATATCAAGGTGTAGACGGCATTGATATGGATGTCCCTAGCCACACTGAAGCACGCGTTGTGACCAATGTGCTTGCAAAAGCCATATGGGTTGTTTTACAGCTCTTCTTTTATGCCCTCCGACCTCTTTTTCTTAAACCAAAACCTCCGGGTTCTTGGGAGTTCATCAACTTTGGTGTTCAGCTAGCTCTTGACGCGGCGATGGTTCATTACTTTGGCTGGAAATCCTTTGCCTATCTTATCCTCTCCACATTTGTTGGTGGTGGGATGCATCCAATGGCTGGTCACTTCATCTCAGAGCATTATGTCTTCAATCCTGACCAAGAGACATATTCTTACTATGGTCCTCTCAATCTTCTAACTTGGCATGTGGGCTTCCACAATGAACACCATGATTTTCCCAGAATTCCCGGGAGCAAGCTTCACAAGGTGAAGGAGATAGCTCCGGAGTATTACGAGAGCTTAGAATCATATAAATCTTGGAGCCAGGTTATTTACATGTATATTATGGACCGATCAGTTGGACCTTTTAGCCGAATGAAGAGAAAACTACAGAAAGCTGAATAGGTGATTCTCCCATGCACATTGTTCTTGTCATACCCTTTCTTTTCCCCCTTGAATTTGTCTTTGTAGGTTAAGTCTTGATGGTGAGATAAGTATGTAACTTTCAGAAGCCATCGAACTGTTTTGATATTATTTTTAGAGCGAGAGAGCAAGTGATTATTTCATATGTATTCTTCAGTTCATACCTGTTTTGAATTTTAATTTATTCCAAAAAACCTTTCCCTCGAGGTTTTTCACTTCTCATCTTGCTTTTCTATGTATATATGGTCTCAATATTTATTATATCAGTTTTCACTTCTCACTACGTGACATTTTCTCATCTACTGTCCAGATGGCAGATGACAATATATTTGAAATCCCAGTCCAACGATTCAGATTAGTAATATCCGATAGCTGTATGTGCTTTATGAATCATTTATTTGGAATGGGCGACATTTTTGCTCTAAAATAATTGCAATTGAATTGCTCATCAGTTGTCAAATGGAAATACCAGAAAAAAATTCTTTGTAAAAGATAAATGTTATATAATAAGATACTTGATATTATTTTGTATGTCTTTAATAAGATTATCACTGTTTTCTATATGTTTGTCTACATATAGTTGCTATTTCTGCAACAACTTAGGCATCTGGTAGGAATGCTTTAACAACATCGATTGCATCCCTTCATGCGCCTCTTTCCTTTCTCAATCAAAGTAGCCAAGATCCATTTCAAAGTTCCACTCTCTTCACTCTTCAGAATTCATAGTCCTCTTGCTTTTGCCTACAAAGTTTAATAACAATAACTTCATGATTAGGCAAAGGAAAATCATTCTGGAATGAATTCTCTATGTGAAATTGATACTCTCAACTTTTGAGAAAATTAAGTGATTCATATTCGCAAATTGGTAACAAATCATTGAATACTTGCATTCTGAGGGCCACCACCAACTGCATATTGTGGTGGTTGAGTGATATGGTTCATCAGGGGAAGCCTAGCTTGGCCATAATCTTCATCAATATCATATATAGGTCCTCGGTACTGTCCAAGAGCCCTTAAAGCCATGGACAGTAAGATTGAAAGTCCCTAAAGTGAAAGGACATGGAAATTTTTAGGGTTATGAAATAAGCAATTTCAACTAAATTTAAGAATAGAATTCAAACCATTCAAAGAGTGAGCATTGTTTGTATTGAGAAATTAGATATAAAAAGGAGAATGAGTACCTGTACTGAGATTATCGCTAGGCTTACCCATTGACATATCTCTAAGTTTGAGGTCACAAAATCCTTGAAATCATCAAATTTTCCCGAGGGATCCATTGGTAAGTCCTGAAATGTGTAGTGGAAGAAGTTGAAGATCCAAAACCAAGTATAGTTGAGATTTAAGAGTCCAATTAGAAATTAGAATAAACTTAGATTTTGATCACTATTACTTTAATCTCTGATTCATTGGAATAACTTGATTTAATCTTCATAAATCTATGACTCCTTGCAAGTTAGCCTCTTTATGAATATCTTATCATTATATAACTTTTTTTTTATGAAATTATCATTATATAACTCGCTAGAGAGACTAAATTGCAACGGGACTAAAGTTATCATTTTAAAAATCTAAAGATAAAAATAACACTGACCATATAATTTAGAGACTAAATTGATAATTTACTCAAGAAATTAATACATCAAAATAAATACAATGATTCTTAATGCAAATTTCACCTTTTCCCAGTCAGAATTGAGGAGAATATCTGCGGTCACTGCACCCTCCAACAGCAGAAGCAAAACCATGATCAACAAGTACTGTCTTGGATTTAAGGAAAATTAGTTCAAATTTTTTTATTAATTAGTTTGAGGAAATATGGTTGGAAAAAGTTACAATTTAGTGATCTCATATTATAAAAATCTTTGAAGACTTCACATAATGTAAAATAATGGCTGAAAATATGCTATTGTTTGACTTCTGAGTCACTCTGAAAGAATATTCATGAAAATGGCAGCTGATAAAACCTTGTCTCATATTTAAACTTTGTTGAACTGAAATAGTTACTAACATGTTATCATAATCTCTGCTATCAAATACAATGCTTTGTCCTTTCACCATACTTCAAACCCAATGAACTTTCATGAGCGGCGTGGTTTTAAAGGAGTAAATTAATGATTTAGTTCTTGAAAGATAATTAATTTTGTTAATTTAAAGATAAAATTATAATGTTTAGTCTCTGAAAGATGGAATTACAATAAATTTGATCTTTTTGCTAAAGCATTAATTGAAATTAACACAAATTATGTATATATATATAAATATATTTCTAATTGTAACCGTTTATTATAATTTTAATAAAATTTAATACCACATCATATTTGTCATCAAATTTTGATTAGTATCTTTGAAAAAAAGATCAAATTAATTATAATTATGTATTTCAAGGACTAAATCGTATAATTTCATCTTTTATATACTAAATTGAGACATCTGTGAGGGGCCAAATCATCAACTTACTCTCTTTAAAACAATGCCACTCATCTTTCTAAGAGTGAATTAATGATTTGCAGAGCCATATGTCACAAATTCTTGCTTAACAGATTAAATTAGCTTTTGAAGAAGGATACTAAAGAAAGGCAGTATTCATTAACACTATCTGCAGCCATATGTCCTAAACATGTTATCACAAAAAGGAAACCTCCAATTCCCATTGAAGTGTAAGCAAACCTGAAACAAAAACATAAAAATTCCAGTTATTATAGAAAACAGAGAAATCTTAGTTTCAATTACCAAAAAAAAAAAAGTCATTGTTTCTAGTAAAATCTTTGGAAAATCTCGTTAGTCATTAAAGAAAGAAGAAGCAAAAAACAAAAAAATTGTGAGTATTAAAAAGTGGTGGGTTTACCATGGAGTAGTAGAAGCAAAATCATAAGACATGGAGGTTGGATCAATTTTTCTTTGCCATGCTCTAAGCAGCCAAAGACCATAAAATATGAAAGCCACACCCACCATTCCTATCAAAGAATTCAGGAGTTTTAGCAACGATTTTAAGCAAGCTTTTGCAGCGGCTGCCATCATCAAATGCAACGCTTTACTCTGCCAGAATGTGAGGAACCAACTGAATCTCACTTGTTAGCAGTTATTGGCATTAGTGAGTTAAGAGAGAGAGAGAGAGATAGAATATGACAATGTTAAAAACAAAAAGTTAAGAGAGAGAGGGAGAGTATGTATGCGAGGGAGGAAACTTCTGTTAATGTTTATTCTTCTTGCATTTTGTTAGAG
>QANZ01046661.1:26646-53513 GCA_003254925.1 Chamaecrista fasciculata
CTAACTCAATATTGTCAAAAATCGAAGAATTATATGTTTATGATTGATTAATTTTTATGTTGATTATTGACCAATACAAAAAATATCAATATATTATTTTTGTTGATAATGCATCGAGCATAATAGATGAAAAAAATAAAATTACTGGTGAAGGAAGAGGATTGCAAAATGATACAAAATATATATAGAAAAAATATCTTAAAGGGATGGTATGAAATTTTATTGATTAAATATTTTTTATATTGTGGTAGTTGATGTAAATAGGTTCGAAAAATTAGGAATATAGATAAATATCCTAATTTGCATTAATTAAACTTCAGAAATTATTCAAATTAATTTCTTTTTCGAAATTAATTTACTTTTGATTTTTTAAATTGTTTTTGCTGACATGGCATCACATGAGAACCCCAGAACTCAGCTTTATAGTTATATATAGATATAGATTTGTAAGTTTTATTTTTGAAATTCTATTTTCATTTTTAAGTTTTCAATATTTAAGAAATATATTTGTTTTTTAAAATTAAAAATCGATTGTTATTCATATTTAAATTATTTCATCTTGAATAACTATAGACTTATTTGATTTTTATCTCGAAAATTTATTTTTGGCAAAAGTATTTTTGGTACCCCTAAAATATAAGGTCAGTTTCAGTTATACCTCGAAAGTTTTTCTAGGTTAATTGTAGCCCAAAAGTATGGGGTTAGTTTCAATTAAATCCCAAAAGTTTTTTGAGTCAATTATACTCTCAATCTTTTTTTTGTGTCAATTGTATCCTCAATCTTCTTCTTTTTTTTTTTGTGTCAAGTGTACCCCTAATTTGGGGATACAATTGACCGAAATGTAAAACATTGAGGGTACAATTGACCCAAAAAAAATTTTGGGAGTACAATTGAAACTGACCTTATGCTTGAAAGTACAATTGACTTAAAAAAATTTTGGACATACAACTAAAACTTACCCAATCTTTAGGGACATGGATCCTCTGCATTATCATTTTGGTGCATTTTGGTGCAGTTTTGAGAGAGAAAGAGAGAGTTAGAGAGAGAAAAAAATCAGTGGGACCCACACATCAACACATTTCTTCTAACTCTTCCATTCTCTCTGTAAACTGCAAGAACTTCACACTTTAGAGGATCCAATCTGAATCTTTAGGGGTACCAAAAAGTACTTTTGTTTTTATTTTCTAAAATTGCTCCTGAACTTATTTTTAAAAATAGGTTTTCAAAAACAAAGTAAAAACAAATATGTTGGATAAATTTATCTTAAAAGATTGTTTCGAAAATAAAAGAACAAAAAAAAGTGTTTGATATTACAAATTCTTTTTTCCTATAATCTTGCATTACGTTTCCAATCTCATTTTTCCCTTAATTATCCCCATATTTTCTTCCTCATCTCCTGTACTGCTCAAACTAAAAGTTTTGATTGCTTTTAGGTTTTATTAACTAACTTGCAAGGCGGGCACCAAAATATTGGCAGTAGGAAACAAACAAAAATAGAAGATCCAAGATTGGAAGTTGGAATCTCCTCTCAAAAATGATACATCATACATGTACACTTTCACTTGAAGTAACAGATTATGCTTTTTTGGGCCAAAAAAAAAAAGATTATGCTATTAAAAGCACATCAGATGAATGTCTAAACCTGACCTCTGTCAGAAAGATCAACCCGGTTGTATATCTCATTTTTCACAAATACTTTTTGACCTAGTTCAAATCTGTAAATATTGGTTTTCCTTAAATTGCTTGTACAGGAGTCGATTGAGTTGATCCATGCCATGAATCTGTAAAACATCATATTTGAACTATGAATGTATCATCTAATTGTGAACAAAAATGAAAGTTGTGCACTCATTGGTTTAACATTTCCTGCAACATCTGGCCATCTGCTTGTGGAGCCGACTCATTTGATCTTCCACTCTGTCGTGATTATGGCAAATTTTAAATCTGATATTTTCCGCAAACAACCCCGTATGAAATGAAAAACTATTTTCTGGATGCTCTTCGGCGTAAGGTTGTTTTGACTTTTAATAGTGCTCAGATGCTTTGGATGATCATGCCTACTACTTTTGGCGGCGCAAATAATCTCGTACATATGTATGTACCTCGGTCTTGACCACCATATGCATCTTCTTTGAATCTTCCCATAACAACCCATTCCATTCTCTGGCACAGTCACAAGCACCTTCAAACACATCCTGCCAAGAAATTATACAAAGCATAAGATTTTATGAGGGATTATCAATTACATGAGCTCAAAAATGATATATTGTTACCCTTGAAGGGAATTCATCGTAATAATAGGCTTCAGTCATCTCAACTCTATTTAGATCAGATTCCCAAAGTCTAATCTGTCACACAAGTACACACCGCCAGATGTCAGAAAATAAAAACTTGCATGGTGAGTTTAGAATTCATACTACTTAGAAGTTGTGCAAAGAAAATTGTTAAGTGCTTATGGAAAAGGTAAGGAATATTGGACAAAGTTAACTAACTCAATGATGATCAATCTCCATTGACTACTATATATTGGGAATAAAAACCTGATCTGTGACATTTTCAGGTACAGATGGTATTCTCTCTGCAACACGAGGATGAGCATTCTGCTGAAGGAAACTAACTATCTGCAAAGAATGTATAGAGCTATAAGCAAAGAGATTGAATTAAGCAAACAAACTTTCTGAAATTCAACTCAAACAGTAATTTTAATTTCTTGAGGTGTACATTGAGGGAAGTGGCTATACAAAGTTGATATTGTATTTCCTACACACCCCGTTCTTCCATTATAATGTTTTGCATTCTCTCAGGGTGCCAAATGTCTTCTGAAGGCATGTCAAGGCCAGGTTAACAATATAGAGATGAAAAAGAATGATAAAAGTTTTTTGGTTGGTATGCGACATACATGGCTCTGAAAGCGTCGAAAAGTGAAAATGTTTACAAAACCAATGGTGGGAAAATGTCAAGACGGCAAAAGGTCATGTCACGGTTATAATGTACCTTGTTATGTATTGTAAGTAAGCAAGTTATGTAATTTAAAGGAGATATGACACAATACAACTTTTATACTTGCCTGCTCTGATGTAATACCATTTTCAAAAGCGTTATACAAGCTTTCTTTTGTAATAGCTCCAACAATAAGATTTGGAAGTTGATACTCTACACTGCATTATTACAGAAGTATTCAGTACCAGAAATGGCCTGACGAAAAATAAAATTAAGAATATTTCAGATATGTCACTACATTAAAGATATTCAACAAACTTCGGGAAAAAGAAGCTACAGAAAATCGAAGAGAGAGAAGGCATCAAGGGGGGAGAGGATAGAGGTTTTATTTAACAAAATGTGGTTTAAGAAGGATTAAAAAATGTGCTTTATTTATATCCTTCATCACTTTTCTCCTTTCATGAGGTTGTAGTCTTTGTTTTTTATCCTTGTAGCACCAAAAAAGAAAAAAAAACCTGCTGGACATAAAGAAATCAAGTCTATAGTACGATAAGTTAATGTCAATAGTTGGGGCATTAAATGCCTCCGTCTTCTAAAAAAACTAATTCTAATTCGGTTATAATGTTGCATATAACATGCAAAATAGTGAATGGACAATAGTACTCTAGAGGGAATTTGGTTCGCACAACTTCAACAAAAGAAAATGCATCCACAGTTTACAGTCTTCGTTTGAACACTGAAGCTCATAATTGATAACTTCCAGTTCATACATGATATAACCCACGAAGTCCCAATCTTCATGAATCAGTACATACAGTTGCTATTTGCTAACAAAAACATAAGTAGACAGCTTTAAGGAGAAATTTGACATTTATAATCTAGCAGTTTAGCAAGTGTTTGGTGACATACTTTGAGAAAAGCCGCAATATTTCACAATGTAATTTTGAACTTGAGTATGCGTAGACTCGAAAATTAGTTTCCACCACCACAAACCCCTGAAAGAATTAAGAAGATCAACAGTTTTAATTCATTCATGCCCTTTGTTTTATAAGTATCTTCCACAGGTAAATTCAGGAAAACTTAAAAATTCCAATAAACAAATCTTCCTGGAAAATGAATGTTAGAGTTGAAGCAACCCAAAAATCCATAAATTTACAACAAAAGGAGTAAAAATTTAGAATTTCAATTTAGATCAAAGTTGAACTCGTATTTGAAGAAAATAATGAACACAAAGCAAAGGAATAAGATACCCAACATTAACAAGGATAAAAAATGATAACAAGGCTATATAACAAACAAACTCATTAATACAGATAGAGCTCCCCAATATCTTAAAGGAAACACCCTAAAGAAAACCATGTACTGAAAGTGAAACAATACCATTCCAAGAATTTTCTAAAAGACTAAAACATAAATTCATTTAGAATTAAGAGAATTTACGCAAAGCAACCTGTTTTCTAGTTGATGAATCAGCCAAGCTCACTGAAAGATTGGTAGCTAATTTAGTAGGTATAAACCAGCATTCTTTCCTGCCCTATAGAATTGTCACCAAGAGAAAAATGAAGACAGATAAATACAACAGGGTCAAAATCAGCATGAATCTCATCATACTGTGTTTCAAAATAAGCAAAGAAATCCCATAACCTGTTGCAGTTTGACTAGTCCAAGGTCTGCAAGGTCCTTAATAATGTTCCTCTGGAAATCTGTCAACGTGTTTATATTATATGCCTGATGCAAAAGAAACAGTCGAGTGTTAAAAGTCACTTGGCATTTAACAAATATACTTACAATTTTAGTAAGACACATACATATAAAGAAAAAGGAATGAGATCAGATCAACAGTTCAACAGAAAAACTATAACACAGTAATGCAAGTTCTTATTCCACCCACCAATGGAACGTCTTAACTCTTACCTCTCCTATTACATGAAAACTAAGCTCTAGCAAAAATGAGATCAAGTCAGCTGCATCAACACCTCGAGCCTACACAAAGAGTGAATGATATAGAGCCAGTAGAAAACAAAAACATAAACATAAAAAATATAAAATATAAAATGACACTTGAAGAACAATTTCTTGCCAACAATAGGACAGGAATTTGAACCATCAAATAATCTCAGTATTCATTACCTCAGAATTAGTGATATATTCTCTGATGATGTACCAAAGCTGTGCATTTGTATCCATCAGCTACAATTAACAAGGATGATACTTTATCATTAAGGGAACACGGATCATTAAGTGAAAGTGGATTATAAATAATTCACATACCAAAAACTGAAATCCACTTTCAGTTAACCTCGGAGCTTCCTTTTCTCTACATTGGTACATACACATGGCATGAAATAAACATCAGCAACATCCTCATATATTTGAATGTTAAAAGAGAAAAACTACTTCAAAGTAAACAAAACCTTTGACTCATAAGACGCCGCTGGAAAACTTTCATCAAAGATGCACTGATGTTTGAAGGCTTTTCAACTTGACTTGAGCTTATAAGTTGCAACAAGAAACACTAATTTATCACAGAATCAAATCATTGAAGAGTTACGGTCTATTGTAGTCATATAATTAAATAATCAGGTTCTGAAGATCAACTTATCACATTATTAAAGTGATTACATTTAAAATACATTAGTGAGAATTAAATTAAAATAATCCATATATAAGAGAATGGAATTAAAGACTAAACACTGCACCTCCCATTGTTCTAGAGCATAAGCCTCTAGATCTTCTAAGCTTGGGAGCCTCACAGTTATATTAGAAGGCATTGGTTCCCTCGGTAAAGTTCCACTGCCAAATTTAATCACAATGTCATATTCCCAGCTGAAGAAAATCTTGAATGCATAAACATGATTACAATATATTGTATACTAGAGTAATTCCTTTCCTTATCCTGCCATCTACTAATGTGAACTCGTATGATACAGAAAACAGAATAATTATTTGTTAAGCTGACTCTCAACGATAACAAAAAAACTGCCCAAATTGATGAGTTACTCACCCATTTACCAGAAGCTTTTGGAGACTTCTCTGAAATGTTGGGTTGATTTTGTAACTCTTTTCATTCTTCCTGTCAATAGGAGTGAAAAATGACCAAAACATGATCAGACAAGGTTCCAAATATATTACCGCAATGAAATGAACCACTTTGAACAATTCAGAAGCATAAAGTTCCATTTTCAATTTTGTGAAACTTTTGCCAATAGTAAAATTCTGAGATTATATAAATTTGTACCTATCAACAGTTTCAACAAAAACTCTCAGTTGAACCAATCTATCAATGGCTACTTTATGCTTAGAATTTCCATCTGGAAGCACCCACTCCTGCATTGATTTAGCTGACACTTGAACATCAATATGAAGCAACTGCAAGACATATTTCTTGCCCAGAGGCGGCAGAGACCTGATATACAGTAAAGACACGAAGTTACAATCTTACATTCAAGAAATTCAAAAACAAATGCCATCCAGTTAGCCTAGTTAATTGTGAACGTGATCCAAATAAACCAAGTTGAGTTCACAATAGAGGTAACATGAAATTAATTGTCTTTTGCATAAAACACAATCTCGTGAGGGAAACACAGCGAGGCATGCAAAATGTAATTGCAAGTTTTTAAAATAGGGTATTAACATTATCACAGTTGATAAATATGCCGGCAAAATATCCATAAATCGGGTGACTGAAGCTTATTTACCCCTGAAAAGAAGATAGAAACTGACCTGAGAATAGCTTCACAGATGAACCCATTGTCAAAGAGCTTATCGAGCTTCATGGCAGGCATCGACGCCACCATGTCCATAAAATTCTTGGCGATGATCCGAACCTCTGGCATTCTGATACCAACTCCTTATTACTATTCTCTTCTTCCACTGTTTCTATCGGATTCTGACTAATATTTTCTTTTGCGCTGAGCTTGAGCAATCAAGATGAATTGAACAGAAAACAGAATGTGAGTTTACGAGAACCCATCAAGAAATCTCAGTTCTTTGCATAATTTCAACTTTGCCACTCCAATGGTGAAGTCGTCTTCGTAAGCGCTAGGGATGCGCTTGCTGCTTGCTTTACTTTGGTCACTGTAATTGAATGACTGCACTCAAAGATGCTACAGCTTGATGGATGCTATGGAAATGGAGAAACAAAAGACTCTTTGATGCTTCGTTTGTGTGGCCTGCAGACCCAAAATTCTCTGTTATTTCTGGGGTTAATTGGATTTATTAAGCTATTGAGAAGAGAAATTAGGGTTTACCTGTTTCAAAGCCGTCACCTAAGTGTGATATACGGTGGCTTCCTCCGCCGTTTGATTGGATGAAGATGAACTCTAACGGCGCTGTTAGGAAAGATTCGATGAAGATGAACTCTCCTTGAAGACGCCATGGGAACTTGGTTGCCTCGTGGTTTTTAGCTTTTTGCTTTTGTGTGTTTTGTTTTTCTTTCGTTTTGGTCCTTAGGGCCTCATTGTACTACCAAAAAGAAAAATTAAATTAAATTAAGGCATAAGACCCTTCCGTGCTCCTAACGTTTGAGGTCAGTTTTAGTTATGCCCATAATATCGGTTTTGTGTGTCAGTTATGCCCATAATGTGAAATTGTGTCAATTATACTCTAACTTCAATTTTTTTGGGCCAAAGTGCTATTTTGGTCCCTCAAGTTTGCTCAAAATTTCGTTTTGGACCCTCAAGTCTCTAGCGAACTTTCCAACGAGATACACGGCGGCCCCGACAACTATGAAAACTCCTAACCCAAAGTTTTTTGACCTCCTGACTTGTTCAATAACGACCTCCATTTTGCGAAAAAATGACTGGCAAGCCGCCAAAAAATTACATAGTCGCCAAAAAATTACACAATCGTCGAAAATCATATTTCCGGTCATTTGTTCGCAAATTGAAGGTCGCCATTGAACTCAAGAGGTAAAAAAAAACCTTGGATTAGGAGTTTTTGTAGTCATCAGGGCCGCTGTGTATCTCGCTGGAAAGTTCGTCAGAGATTTAAGGGACCAAAACGGAACTTTAAGCAAACTTGAGAGACCAAAATAGGATTTTGGCCCAAAAAAATTGAGGTTAGGATATAATAAAATAATAAAAATTTAAATAAATTAATGATTTAATCCTTGAAAATGATAAATTTATCAATTTAGTTCCTAAAACATTAAATTAGAAGATTTATACACAGTTTAAAATTTTAAAAATAAAATCATATACTTATTAATATTTTTATAGATTAAAGAATACATTATTGAGTTTTTTCAGTGATTAATGAGCACATTGCTCAGTTCTTTTCTAAGTATTTTAATATTTCAAAAATCGAATTATCAATTTAATAATTTTTTAAAGATTAAATTGTTAGTTTACTCAAATTTAATTATTTTAAAAATGTAGAAAGAAGGTCGGACGTTGAAATTGATTTTATATTTTTGACTCAAAATTCATTTCGGTCATTTATCTTTCAGAATATTTAAATTGGTTCTATATGTTTCTATAATGATCACTTCAGTCCCAAATTATTTAATATATATGATCATATCTATTATATTTCAAGTTAGAATGCTACACGTCTAAAATTACAAGTTTTTTTAATAAGTACTCTTTTGTTTAGTTCAAATCATCAACAACTAAAATTATTGAAAAGTGAGCAGCTCATTTTAAAAGAAACAAAATTAATTATATATTGATAAAAATACTAATTTTGTTCCCAAATTTTGCCGCAAGACAACTGTCAATTTCATCCTCAATCATTTTTTACTATTAATTTCGTCCAAATGTTTCACATTTTGGTTAATTTTATCGTTTGCTCTTACTTTATCCAAATACTAACGATAGAATTTATTGATTAATGATATATAATGTAAAATTGATAAAAAAGAAATACAAATTAAATCTCAAATTGAAAAACAAGATGCAGTCTGTCAATAATTTTTGAAAAAAAATCAGTCAAAGAATAAAATTGATCAAAATATAAAACATTGGAGATGAAATTAACAACAAAAAAGATTGAAGACAAAATTAACAGTTGACATAAGGTTTGAGGACGAAATTAATACTTTTTCTTTTTATATCTATATCTATATCTATATCTATACTATATTATATGTCTGAGGTGTTTTCTGGTAGTCGGTGATTTAAAATTATAGTATAAAATAAATTATTTTAAACATAATATATAAAAATAAATTATTAAAAAAAAATTAAAATCAACCCCATGTTCCCCACCCTTTCTCTCACACGCATAGTGCAAAAAATCGAACTGGCCATCGACCCGGTGGAAGGCTCGGGTCACTGGTTCAACCGGCTGAACCGGTTTACTTAAAAAATACATTTTCAAATATACATATTCATCAAATACACATTAATATCTTACAATAACATAAATATAAAGTAAAAATTAAACATTTTGGTACCCTTTGGAGCTATTTTGCAATTTTAACCATAACAAATTTTGTAAAAATTACATATTGACCCCAAATTTTTTTTAAAGTTTTCATTTTATTCCCTAGATAATATGTATCCAGGGACCAATTTGTAATTTTTTTAAAAAAATTTGGGTCAATATGTAATTTTTTTAAAAATTTTCAAGTCAAACTGGTTCACGGTTCGTCGGTCCGACGGTTCAACTGTCGGTTGAACCGGTGACTGGCCGCGTCAAATGCAGAACGGTATTTTATTTATTCCGGACTGGTCTGGGGTCCGGTTCACCGGGTCACCGGTTGAACCGCCCTGTCCAGTCCGATTTTTTATACTATGCTCACACGTTCATGTAATAAAAAAAATCACCCAATAAAAAAAGCAACCCCACGTACGTCTCTCCCCACCCCAAAGCATGTTGTCTGCCAATATCTTGCAACATAAATCATATTTAAATTTGGTTATCAAAATTTTGACATTTTGATAAAAAATCCTTCTTTAAGATAAGTCATCTATGTAGTCTTACATTTTGTCGCATTGTAATTTTTATTATAGACCAATATTGTTATGAGATCCATTTTTATTAATATTTCTATTATTTTAAAATGTAATAAAAATAAAATTTTTAACTTTTTATTTAATTCTAATTTTTTAATAATTTAAAATTTAGAGTAAATTACACTTTGGTATCCTATGGTTTGACCCTATTTCACTTTGGTACCTTGTGGTTTGAAACTTGACACTTTGGTACCCTGTGGTATTCTCCATAAACACTTTGGTACCCTTTTGGAGCAATTTTGTAATTTTAACCATAACAAATTTTGCAAAAATTACATATTGACCCCANAAAGTGGAAACAATTAATTTGAATATTCCCAAAGATAAAGGATCACACTAACATTTAAAGGAAAGATATATGAGTTATTCGTTATGAGTTATGACTTATTATTAGCAATGGTTAGACCAAAATATTCCTCTACCCAACACAGTACAAGGGGGATTGAATTCATGGATGCAATCATGGTTTATATTTTATTTCCTGGTTAGTGCGAAAGCATATTTTGGACGAAGAGACTCATCAGTTCATCCACTATAATCATTCTCAGTCTCAGTTCTGCGGCTTTCTACACGAACCATAAATTTTATTCAGAGCAAGCGATTACTACTCGAGCTTCTTCAAAGATAGAACTGTGAAATGGATTATCTTCTGTGGAGGCTATTGCCTCTTTTAGCACTCCTCGTTTCCTTCCTAATCGTTTTTTATTTACGGGATTCCCACACCGCCCACTTGTTCCCGCTCAATAAGGTCTACTATATATATACATGTGTGTGTATTCTTTCTATTTTTGTCTCTTTGGTTCCTTCCTTTCTATACTCTTTTTTACTTAGCTTTTGTAATCTTTGACCAGAATCATGACTTCTTTAAAGTGTGGAGTGAACTTGTGATCTCATCTGATTAGCTATTTTTGGGAAGTTAACGGTTGAATTTTGTGTCATCTTTTGTTACTACCACGGTCAAGAAGTGTGGAATTGAATGTTGGGTTTCTCTGTATTAGAGATAGAATGTGGATTTTGTGGTTTTGGGATTTAATGATGTTGTTGTGCTTTTAAACAGCAACCCTGGAATGAGTGCAGCTTATTTCCTCATCGTCACTATTGGATATCCAGCCAGCGTATCGTGACCCCACAAGGGGTTATTTCTGGTTCAGGTTATTGTTTGACCCTTAGCTTAATTGCGTTGAACATTCTATTGATCTTTGAAGTTTTTTGAGCTTATACCTTACAAGTTTTAGAGGTTGTTTATTAGTAAAAGAAAGAAAACATGACAACGGAGAAATGTTTGCTTTTTGACAAGAATATATATATTTCTGTGTATCTAATAAATAAAATCCACATGCATAGAAGAAAGGAAAATCATGCTACCCTTAGAGGAAGACATCTAAGAACCTCTGGCTTAAAATTTTAGCATTCTGCTCCAACGAGATGCAAGCAGAAAGTGCACAAATCTGCAACACTTTGCTCTACTTTGTTCTACTACCATTACCTTAATATATAAATAGATAAATATACTCTAAAGGTGGGTGAACAAATCCTAAATAACTTACATTTTGACTGCTGAGTAAAATCAGTGCAAATCTATATTCAAACTCTTGTAGCATAGAGCACTTATAATGTGTCCTACATACTTGTAAAGTTGTAAGCTTCAATAGCTGTTCTGTGTTAGTCCCATTAATATTGCAACTTTTTTGGTGAAGACCTTGTTTGCTCTTGACTGTTACTGTAATTCTGAACCTTCCACTGGGTTAAGATAATATTTCATATGTTGATTGATTTTCCTTGGAAAATAAACAGTGGAGATAAATGAAGGGAAGATCGTGTCTGTTGTTGAAGGAGCTGGTAAGCATTGGAAGTCTATCCAGCGGGAATTAATTGACTATGGAGATGCTGTGATCATGCCTGGCTTAGTTGATGTGTAAATGCACTACTCATCTCCTCATGGATTATTTATTATTATTATTTATTTAAAATTCTTGTTGATAAGTACATTGCAGCGATTGGACAATGATAAATACTCATTGATTTATTATGAGTTTATGTTATAGTTCTAAATATTAAGAAGGGAAATTCAGAGAAAATCCTGGAAGCTGTAGGGCTATTCAAGTGTTCTTACTTCGCAGATCACATGCTATAATAGCTTAAATAACACAATTGTATAGAAACTATAGTTCTTACTGTGTTTCCTGATTGATTGTTGTTTCAATAATGTTCAAAGCATTCATTAAAAATAATCAGATTGAACCTTAGATTCCTTTTGAACTATTGTCTGTGTCACTCTGCTGGTTGTTGATTGATATCAGATTGCCTCTTATGGTAAAATATGAGGCATTATATTTTGACATGTATAAGAGCAATTTGAGAGGTGGAGTAGAATGATACTTTTCACTGGATGGCTTTCAGGCTTCTATACTATTATGCAGCAATCTCATACACGAGATGGAAATATGTAGGATGAAAAGAGATGTAGCTCCCACTAGATGGAAGCTTTTCCTTTCTTTTTTTATTTTATTATTATTGTGCTACATAATAACTTAGGCATCATGTACAAAAGAGAGAAATGAAAAATAACCCAATGTTGCTAATTTAATATTTGACACCATAGTCTATTGATGCTGCAGATTTTGTACATAGTTTTTCTCCTATATCAGGCTGTTGCTACTGCGATGAAGGAAGTTCCAATATTTTGTTTGGTTCAGAAAAATATAAGTACTAAAAATGTGTTACATAAATATGTAATATCTAATTTTTGTGGGTAACTGCTTTTTTACTAGTGAACGACCCATTGTTTTGTAAGAATTAGGAATACTTAATAAATCAAACATATACTCGTTCCTTAAATACAGTGAAATTCTTGGTACTTTATGTTTCTTTCTTTATATGATTTCAGAATGCTACCTCAAGGGACCATGCTGTGATTTACTTTAATCAAATATATAATGTCTTTAAAAGTCACTTCTTTTTCTCATTCCCCTTTACTTTATGAATTCTACTTACTTACGACAGGCATGTACATCTTGATGAACCTGGTAGAACTGAATGGGAAGGATTTCTTACTGGTACCAAAGCTGCAGCAGCTGGTATGGAGATATTCTTGTTTTATTAAATTAGAAACACTCTTTGACAGAAGAATCTGTTAGTTCTTGTTTGGATATTTTTTAATAGTGAAGACCACAAGGCTTTTTCCTGTGCTTCTTAAAATTAGCACTTGGAAAAGGAAAATTTCAGAATTCAGATGACTTAAATTATATTACGAGTCCTCAATTGATATAAGTAAACTTCTTCAATGGTTTTTTCCTCTATCTTCTTGAAGGATGTTAGTCATCTGCAATGTGGTTTTTATTGGTACAGTTTTTGGTCTGTTCATTTTTCTTGTTCTGTTATTATCTCTATCTAAGACCTGTGCAAACATTCTGTTTCAACAGGTGGTGTAACAACAGTGGTTGACATGCCTCTAAATAATCACCCAACCACTGTGTCTAAAGAAACACTGGAACTTAAGGTATCTTTCATTGAGCAGTTGTATACATCTATATTTTTTTTTACGTATTTAGTAAGATCATACATGATAGTAAAAGCATTTTATCACTTAGTTTATGATGAACTCATTCATATCAAATAGAGAGATGGAGATACAGTCCCTTCTGATTCAAAATGCATTAATTTTGTTGTTGAGATGTTTAATTTTATAATATTTGGTAAAGCTGTCTTTTGTTCCCTAATGATTAACTGCTAAATTTTAGTTCTTTTTCTTTCCTTAACATTCTTTTCCTTTTCTTTGTTTACAGCTTGAGGCTACTAAGAAGAAACTTTACGTTGATGTTGGTATGATCAACAAACCATAATTTGGCATACACCATGCAGTGTATGTAGTTTCTGAAAAAGTTTGGCATTGACAGGTTTCTGGGGAGGTCTAGTCCCTGAAAATGCACTTAATACAAGTATTCTGGAAGGTCTCCTAAGTGCCGGAGTTGTTGGTGTTAAGGTAACCATTCAAAAGTCCATTAATTATTAATGTAATTCTGTCAGGGGCAAATGATATGTTCATCATATTCAATACTATTCCTTAGAAGAAGTCAGACAATTTATCCAGCATTAGTTTCATGTTTACCATAGTTATGAGAATATATGAAATTTGGACATGTCAGTGTCTCTCTCTCACTACATATTTGTGCTGGGAATACCTGAACAGCTGTGCTTATCTATCTCCTAATTTGGTTGGTTTATGTTTTGTGTTGGTTTTTGTTTTCTGTTGTAAGCTGTCATATACTCTTTGGTTTTGGCATTTACACTATTTCTTAGTTTAAGAAGTATGTCAAGTGAAAGGGGCCTCTATATTGTGAGGCTGTACCTCTCCTGATATAGGCACCACTGTTTCTCGTGCCTCTGTAAGTAAGTATGTTATGGCTGCTATATTTTGTCTGACTCGTCTTTCTTTTTGTATTTTTACTTTGTAGTCATTCATGTGTCCTTCAGGAATTGATGACTTTCCTATGACAACTATAGATCACATCAAGGTATTTTCTTTTCAAGATTCTCATAAATAATATTAGAAGAGTGCAACTTCATTGCAATTCTTCATATTTCTTTGCATTCGCCATTCTAGTTTCCACAGTTGTTAATATGGTATGAGATTGTGGCTTTATTTGATATGCAGTGGTCTGCCTGCATGGGAACTCACGTTTTATCCCATCATTAATTCGCCTAGTTAGTAGTATGGAGTCCTCTTTTCTTTGTTAAGTTGTATTATAATTTGTTGGGGTAATGTGTTTGTTAGGAGGGATTGCCTGTGTTGGCAAAATATAGAAGGCCTTTAATTGTGCATTCTGAGATTCAACTCAGTTCTGGAAATATTTTGGAAGTTGGAGAAAATGGCGATCCACGCGTTTACTCAACCTATCTCAAGACTAGGCCACCTTCATGGTAAGACGCTAATTATGGCTTTGCTTTCTGAATAAATAAGCATGGTGTTTAAACTTTAAATACATTCCACAAAAGATTATGCTTTTTTTTTTTTTTTCTAGAACTTCAAACATTGCATTGGTAATGGTCTTACTTGAGTAGCTAAGCCAGTGAGCCTACCATTAAATTTCATGATTAAATAGTTTTTTTTTTCAGAAAAAAAAGGAGAGACAAACTTGATTATAGCTTAGCTTTTAATTAAATGTCTACAACTTTGCGATTAATGGTTTTGTCCTGAATTGGTCAAGAGTTCACACCTAAGTCTTAATTGAGTACAAGTTGCACTCCTATTAGCAGCAAGAAGTGTTTCTGGAGTCTGGGAAGAAGAAAGCTATCCTTATTGTTGAAACTTTACATTGCATAAAAGATGTCTATGACCTAGTTCAGGATATATTGTTGAATATGCTATCTTTAGTTGACAGTTACTATTATTATGAATGAAATATCCGTTGAGTACGCTGTTCCATGATGCAAGTTCAATTGGAAATTAGGATGAGCAGAATATCATATTTTTCTGTTGGCTTACTGCACATTAAATTTTCTGTGAAATTACTAATCTTCTCCTTCACTTCCGAACCAGGGAGCAGGCAGCTATTAGAGAACTTGTAGGTGTTACAAAGGATACTAGAAGTGGTGGTCGTTTAGAAGGAGCGCATGTTCACATCGTTCACTTGTCTGATGCAAGTGCTTCCTTAGATATGATTAAGGTATTATATGTTTTTTAATGTAGATATAACTGTTCCAGTGGTGATAAGATTGTTTCCTCGTAGATTGGCAATCACGTACAGTTATTTGGGATGATTCTTGTGATAGTTAAAGTTAATATATTAAACTGTCTTTTTTTATTAGAGAGATGGTAAATTGATGTCGGTGGCTTAAATCTTCATAAATACTCAGGAACTACATCCCAGATGATTTCATTGGTATACAAAGGCTTCAGATTAATAAGAAATCCTGTAGAACAATTTTAGAATGATAGAAATTTTTCATAATGATTTAGTATCTATTCATGATGATTGAACTCAATCAGTTGCAAGCTATATATCTACTCTTAATAAATAGAACATGGATGCAATCTTCAGCCTTCACTATTTTGTCCCAAAGGTTTCAAAAAAATAAAATAAAATAAAAAATAATAATAATAATAATCCTTTTTCGATTTTAGTGTTTATTGAATATCAATAAACTAGTAAAAATTATAGTTATAAATTAAATATTAGGATTGGGGCTATAATAATATAGATGGAGAATTCTGAATTGCCATACTCCTTCCCTCTTCCCTTATTTTTCCTCTCTTCTTTTCCCAAATACACTTTCTAGCAACTGGAAGCTAAAATGACCTTAACAGCCATGATTGCATAACCACTAGCATAAGTATCAGTCTACTTCTCTGTAAACATTTCTATTCCCTATATGGGACCTAAAATAATCCCAGTTCACATATATGCAAATGACCTTTTTACCCATTTAATTTTGTTTGTGCCACTCATATTTCTTGTTACAAAATCTTGGCATCCTCCTCATTTTTTCTTTTTAGTACATTAACTATAAAGTCCAAGACTAAAAGGAAAAGGAATAGAAGTCTCCAAAAGAAAGATGCTATTGTCATACATTTATATTCTACAGGAAGCAAAACGTAGTGGTGACAGCATAAGTGTTGAGACTTGCTCACACTACTTGGCTTTCTCATCTGAAGAGATACACGATGGAGATACTCGTTTCAAGTGTTCCCCACCTATTCGCGAGGCATCCAATAAAGAAAAATTGTGGGAGGGCTTGTTGGTAATTTCTTCTCGATGCAAATTGACATCTTATATTAGTTATGTTTTGATCTCATCAATCTTATCTATTTTATTCTTCATTTTAGGATGGACACATTGACTTTGTAACTTCTGATCATTCACCAACAGTACCAGAACTCAAGCTTCTTGATGAGGGTAACTTCTTGAAAGCTTGGGGAGGCGTATCATCTTTGCAGGTCAGTAACTTCATTGACAAGTAAAAAAATTGAGTATTATAAAGTTTGTTCATGCAGCAGTATTAAAAATCCATTTCAACTACAAATTAGTAATTGTATGAATAGAATGTCAATCACAAGCGTTGTAAATAATAATATCTGAAGGGTATGTCCGCTTCATAGTTTTAATGATTCCTTAAGCATTCATCCACACAATGTTGTGTACATCAAGCCATTGACAAATAATTTTATTGGCGTATTTTTTACTTGTACTTCTAAGTGTGAACTGAACTGTTCATATTTAGCTTGCCTTTTTGGTGTGATATTGAAATCGGTGAAGATCTTAAAAGTAGATATTTATGTTGCTAAAATTTTGTAATATTAACCTAATGAATGGGAATTTTATACGAATTTGACATTTGTATTTGCATACACGAATCATTCTTATCACTTGTAAGTTGTAATACCTTTCTTTCTCTATAATGAAATCATTCTTTATATCAAAAATAGAAAATGATTTAAACCATAAACAACGGGCGATGTAAATTTCATCAAGACTGTGCAGAGCAATTTTTATCAGAAAGCCACAAGCTAGCTTTCTTGTATCAGCTGAATTTGCGTTCTTATCTGGCAAATATAATTCCTGTTATTGGTCTAAAGACTAACCGATGCTCTATTGGGAGACTTGTAGTTTGATCTTTCAATAACGTGGTCATATGGGCAAAAATATGGAGTAACTCTGGAACAATTATCGCAATGGTGGAGCCAGAGACCTGCAAAATTTGCAGGATTAGAATCAAAGGTGAAATGATTGCAACTGTAGTTTCCTTCAGTGCCTTGGACTTGGTGTACTATAAACAACAATAGTTTTTCTTTTGCCTCCGATTTAGTATATGCTTCATAGAAGAAGGTGATTATGATCTGTCTAAACCAATAATTATGATTGCTGATTACAGCATTATTCCTTTGAAGTTAGAAGTTCAAAATATACAAGGAAAAAAATTGAAGTGTAGCCTTATGCTTTATATCTCAGCTGCACAATCATTGATATTGACTAGAGATGATCAAAATACTCATACCAATTGGATATCATAAAATTTTACCCTGTAGGTTAGGGTATGAATGTCAACAGGTCAGGGGACGGTTTAGGATGTACCCAAACCATATCCTAGCTGTAGTAGTAAATATTTATTTATATATATAAATATAATATTTTTAAACTTTATGTATTGAAAAAATATAAAATTGTAAGGATAAAATGTTAAATATTTTATACATATTGAAGTAATTTAATGGTGCTTTCATACTTATAATTTATTTTTTTATTTATGTTTAATTTTTGGTACTTATACATGCAATAAATTGATAAAAATAGATTTATACTAAAAAAATATTTTTTAAAAAATTTCTTTAGGTCAGAGTCCAAGTATAGAGATTCAACTATTCATAAGATATGAGGATAGAGATTGATTTTGATTTTTGCTCAAATCCATGTCTAGTTTGCGTCTCGGAATCATAGTACCTTACCTATACTCTACTCGTACTCTACCCATGATTTAGATCTAACGTTGACTAGTATATCAATTCAGGGGATGTTCCATTTACTATCTTACTAGAAGATGCTTCATCTTTTTCTTTGGTGACTATTAGAAGATACTTTAATGAAATTAACATGATGCTCTAAAAGTTAAAATGAAAGGTATTGTCTATGATTTGCTTCCATAGAGAATGTTAGTTGGTTTAGTCTCATAATAATGCTTTTAAAGATTTAAATGTGAGATAGTTCGTCAACTCATGCTCTTTCCTAGCAATCAATTTCAGTTTTATATCAGATTAAATTTGCATGTACCTTGCAGGGCGCCATTACAGTTGGAAATCATGCAGATTTTGTAGTGTGGCAACCGGAAACAGAGTTTGTTCTGGATGATGATTACCCTGTTTTCATTAAACATCCTGTAAGTGTTACACTCTTTAATACCTGAAAGTCATAAAACCAATCAATTTTAGTTTTTCGTCCCTATAAAATAGGCTCAAGGGATTAAACTTTAAAATATATTGCCTCCACAAGTGTGTAAACTAAATTTTCAGAGATTTAATTGTCAACGTGTGCATCTTTTTTAAGGACCAAATTGTATGTTTACTCTTATTTTTATTAATTTTCATTTCCTGAAATGACCCTTTTTATATGCAGAGCATCTCAGCCTATATGGGAAAAAAACTATCTGGGAAAGTTTTGGCCACTTTTGTCAGAGGAAACCTCGTCTTCAAGGATGGCAAGCATGCTCCTATAGCATGTGGTGCTCCAATCCTAGCCAAATGAACACTGCTTTAAGATCTCATCTGATTTTCTTGTTCTTCTTGAAAGACTTGCTTATGGTTCTCACTGTCCTGGGTTCATGTTGAATGCATTGATGTCCTTTGCCTTCTATCACATGAAAGAACTTTCTTTAAAAGAAACATTTGTAAAGAGAATCTTCACGAATCACGAGTTATGTTTTTATGCATGAATTTGATAGTAAAGATCTAAACACTGTACACAAGTTTTTCCCTTATCAAACTGGTGTTGTATTGTCTTTATATTGTTATTGTATGTGTTTTTGGTTCCTAATTTGATGGAAATGGAAGTGAGAGCATAACTGAATAAAACAGGACTGAATTTAACAAATTTATGCTTCTTCCTAGTTTAACACAACAGATTTCAAAATGTGATATTTCTTACATTTGATATTAACCCGTCAAATATTTGTATTACGTCTTAATGTTCACAATAAAAAGTTTGAAGACATTGTTTTTTTTTTTTTGGAAAAACATCAAGCCAAATAAAATTATAGAAAAGCCATATGACACTTACAATAAGTGAGAGAACTCAAATCTAATAAAACATAAGAGAAATAATTTGTTAACAATGTTGAACTAAAGAAACCAACTAAAAGCACAACTGATCTTATATGAAAGATATTTGCACGATGAAAATCACCGATTTAGGTGTTGTCAACAAAGTGTTTACCATTATACTCCATGTATATAAGAAAAACAATTTTCTTCATGAATGTAGATAACAAAAACTTCTCTATATATTTGATCATTGATCGAATACTTTCGACATAAATACTTAGATTCGAGTAGGTCTAGTATTGGAAGAAATTGTGAAGAAAGAGTAGAACTAGAATTAAATTTGGATAAAACCACTCTAATTTGAGGGGATTGAAGATTTGACTTATTCAATTAAAAAAAGCAAAAGATGAAAGTTTGGCAATTTTTTTGAGAGAACCCCACGATGAGCGGTTGAGCGGTTTTGCCAAATAAGCTTGAAGACATTGTTAATCAATTTAGTAATCTATTTTCTTTTTTTTTTTGGCCAAAGTGCGAATTTAGTCCTGTAATTTTGCTCCAGGTCCCAAATCAGTCTTATAACTTTTTTTTGTCTCGAATTTGGTCCTGTATCTTTGCTCCAGGTCCCAAATCAGTCCTATATCTTTTTTTGTCTTAGTTTTGGTCTCATATGTTTTGAAAATCTCTCACTGTTAGTCCTCTGTCCATTTTAAATTACAATTTAATCTTAAAAACTTTAAGTCCCTTTCACTTTAGTCTCTAATTATCAAAATGGAAGTGAAAGAGCATCTCTAAAATAAACTAGACAAGCACAGCTGCAACATGTTGCTTGTTCATTCCTTGCTCAATGGCTACTCAATTGTGAAGACATGCCTACCAATTATTAGTCTCAATCACTGTTATAAGGTTGAAATGGGAAACAAAATTGCCAGTTAACAAGCTAGCTAGTCAGATTAAGAAATTTAAAATTTAAAATACTTTTAGTGCGACGCGTTTTGAAATTTAAAATTTTATTAGGGTTGTCAATGTCAAACTCTAGAAAATCTGATTTACGTTAATTAATAATTATTACATGATTTCATTATAGTAACGGATAGAAATAAAGAAAAAAGGAAATAAATTTTTTATTTGGGTCAATTAACATTCTTATATTACCGTTTATAATTTGCCCGTTTACTTGCCACATATAAAGGTATAAATATAAATATATAAATATAAATATAAATNTCCCAAAAACCCTAATCCCCGTCGATAGAAATCGGAAGAGAGCCGCAAGTTCAGTGTGAGCAGAAAAGCTACTATTGTATTTATATTTATGCTCGTCGTCGTCGTTTGTGCTCGTCGTCTCTGCTTCTTTCAGGTTTTGCTTCTTTCTTTTAAAATTTTAGTCTTCGTGTATTTGTGAATTCGTCTGCATTTTGTGATGTTTCTGTTTCTTGACGTCTCCTTTTTCTTCACACATCTTAACTGCACTTACATATATAATTAACTACTGTATGTTCTCTCTTATGAATGAATTCGTGCCAATTTTTTTACCGTTTATATTTCTGAGTTTCTTAAAAAGCTACTTTCCTCTCAGTACCTGTTCTTGTCCTAAAGGCTAATCTTCAAAATTGTAAGGCTACAACCTTCTTAATCTAAAAGTAACATATTTCTCATTCTGGTATGCTGAAAGATTTGAAATCCTATGCTCAACTAATACTTACGGCTCTCCTCCGTTACTACTTTTTCTTGATAAACCACTTTACTCATAGCCCAATAAGATGGTTTGCTTTGGAAAACCTTAGCACAAGAAGAATGGGAGGTGAGTTTTGATAAAAAGGATGGGCAATGGGTTTGGATTGTTTTTGGCAAGCTAGTGTGGGGATTGTTACTAATTGATTGGAAGTGTTTTTTTCCTCTGTTTTCGTGTGTTGGTTTTCAAGTCTTTTTATAGAGTGAGGGCGGGAGGAAATTGCTGAACTGAATAATTCAAAACTGTTTGACCTTCTCAAGCATTTCTTTGTGATCTGTTTTGGTTTTTGATGGTAAATAATCTTAATGAGTTACTGAAAGTTTTGTTTTCTTTGGTTTGAAATTTCGGCAATCAAGTTGTTAAATATTTTGTTAGATAGTTTGGGAGGGCTTCTAGCTTCTGAAAGTACTTGAGATCCTTGATTTTAGTTGAAGCATCCTACACTAACATTTCTATTCACTTTATTGATTGAATGTTGCGGTACATAGTTATTGAAAATTGCAGAACTGAATAATTCAAATCTGTTCTTATCTTCTCAAGCATTTCTTTGTGATCTGTTTTTGTTTTTGGTTCTTTGGTTAATAATCCTACCGAGTTACTCGATGTTTCTTCTTCTTATTATTATTATTATGTTTTTTATATTTATTTTTAATTTCAGCAATCAAGTTGGTGCCAACTTTTTACCCTTTTGGATTTTTGAATTTTTTTAAAATTTAATTTCCTCTCATTACTTTTTTCTTATCTTAAAGGCTAATCTCCAAAATAGTAAGGCTATGACCTTCTTAGTCTAAAAGTAACATATTTCTCATTCTGGTATGCTGAAAGATTTGAAATCCTATGCTCAACTAATACTCACGGCTCTCCTCCGTTACTACTCCTTCTTGATAAACCTCTTTACTCATAGCCCAATAAGATGGTTTGCTTTGGAAAACCTTAGCACAAGAAGAATGGGAGGTGAGTTGTGATAACAAGGATGGGCAATGGGTTTAGATTATTTTTGGCAAGCTAGGGTGGGGATTGTTTCTAATTGATTGGAAGTGTTTTTGTCCTTTGTTTTGGTGTGGTGGTTTTTAAGTCTTTTAAGAGAGTGAGGGCGGGAGGAAATTGCTGAACTGAATATTTCAAAATAATTCTATTGAGTTACTCAAAGTTTCCTCTTATTATTATTATTATTATTATTATTATTATTATTATTATTATTCTTCTTATTATTATTATTATTATATTTTTTGTAATTATTTTTAATTTCAGCAATCAAGTTCTAAATTGTTCTGGTGCCAACTTTTTAGCCTTTTGGAACTTCAAATTTCTTAAAAAACTACTTTCCTCTCTCAATACTTTTTCTTATCTTAAAGGCTAATCTCCAAAATAGTAAGGCTCTTCTTAGTCTAAAAGTAACATATTTCTCATTCTGGTATGCTGAAAGATTTGAAATCCTATGCTCAAGTAATTTTCACGACTCTCCTCTGTTACTACTCCTTCTTGATAAACCTCTTTACTCATAGCCCAATAAGATGGTTTGCTTTGGAAAACCTTGGCACAAGAAGAATGGGAGGTGAGTTGTGATAACAAGGATGGGCAATGGGTTTAGATTATTTTTGGCAAGCTAGGGTGGGGATTGTTTCTATTTGATTGGAAGTGTTTTTGTCCTTTGTTTTGGTGTGGTGGTTTTTAAGTCTTTTAAGAGAGTGAGGGCGGGAGGACATTGCTGAACTGAATATTTCAAAATAATTCTATTGAGTTACTCAAAGTTTCCTCTTATTATTATTATTATTATTATTATTATTATTATTATTATATTTTTTGTAATTATTTTTAATTTCAGCAATCAAGTTCTTAATTGTTTTTGGTGCCAACTTTTAAGCCGTTTGGAATTTCAAATTTCTTAAAAAACTACTTTCCTCTCAATACTTTTTCTTAGCTTAAAGGCAAATCTCCAAAATAGTAAGGCTCTTCTTAGTCTAAAAGTAACATATTTCTCATTCTGGTATGCTGAAAGATTTGAAATCCTATGCTCAACTAATACTCACGGCTCTCTCCTCTGTTACTACTTCTTGATAAACCTCTTTTCTCATAGCCCAATAAGATGGTTTGCTTTGGAAAACCTTAGCACAAGAAGAATGGGAGGTGAGTTGTGATAACAAGTATGGGCAATGGGTTTGGATTATTTTTGGCATGCTAGGGTGGGAATTGTTTCTAATTGATTGGAACTGTATTTTTCCTCTGTTTTGATGTGTTGGTTTTTTAATCTGTTAAGAGTGAGGGCGGGAGGTAGGAAATTGCTGAACTGAATAAATTATAAACTGTTTGATCTTCTCAAGCTTTTCTCTGTGATCTGTTTTGGTTTTTCATGGAAAATAATCTTAATGAGTTACTGAAAGTTTTGGTTTCTTTTGTTTGAAAATTCGGCAATCAAGTTGTTAAATATTTTGTTACATAGTTTGGGAGGGCTTCTAGCTTCTGAAATTACTTGAGATCCTTGATTTTAGTTGAAGCATCCTACACTGACATTTCTATTCACTTTATTGATTAAATGTTGCGGTACATAGTTATTGAAAATAGCAAAACTGAATAATTCCAATCTGTTCTTATCTTCTCAAGCATTTCTTTGTGATCTGTTTTTGTTTTTGGTTCTTTGGTTAATAATCATACTGAGTTACTCAAAGTTTCTTCTTCTTATTATTATTATTATTATTATTATTATTATTATTATTATTATTATTATTATATTTTTTTATATTTATTTTTAATTTCAGCAATCAAGTTGGTGCTAACTTTTTACCAGTTTGGATTTCTGACTTTTTTTAAAATTTACTTTCCTGTCATTACTTTTTTCTTATCTTAAAGGCTAATCTCCAAAATAGTAAGGCTATGACCTTCTTAGTCTAAAAGTAACATATTTCTCATTCTGGTATGCTGAAAGATTTGAAATCCTATGCTCAACTAATACTCACGGTTCTCCTCCGTTACTACTCCTTCTTGATAAACCTCTTTACTCATAGCCCAATAAGATGGTTTGCTTTGGAAAACCTTAGCACAAGAAGAATGGGAGGTGAGTTGTGATAACAAGGATGGGCAATGGGTTTGGATTATTTTTGGCAAGCTAGTTTGGGGATTGTTTCTAATTGATTGGAAGTGTTTTTGTCCTTTGTTTTGGTGTGATGGTTTTTAAGTCTTTTAAGAGAGTGAGGGCGGGAGGAAATTGCTGAACTGAATATTTCAAATAATTCTAATTGATTGGAAGTTTCCTCTTATTATTATTATTATATTTTTTGTAATTATTTTTAATTTCAGCAATCAAGTTCTTAATTGTTTTGACGCCAACTTTTTAGCCGTTTGGAATTTCGAATTTCTTAAAACACTACTTTCCTTTCAATACTTTTATTTATCTTAAAGGCTAATCTCCAAATTAGTAAGGCTCTTCTTAGTCTAAAAGTAACATATTTCTCATTCTGGTATGCTGAAAGATTTGAAATCCTATGCTCAACTAATACTCACGGCTCTCCTCCGTTACTACTCCTTCTTGATAAACCTCTTTACTCATAGCCCAATATGATGGTCTGCTTTGGAAAACCTTAGCACGAGAAGAATGGGAGGTGAGTTGTGATAAAAAGGATGGGCAATGGGTTTGGATTATTTTTGGCATGCTAGGGTGGGGATTGTTTCTAATTGATTGGAAGTGTTTTTTGTCCTTTGTTTTGATGTGTTGGTTTTTTAATCTTTTAAGAGTGAGGGCGGGAGGGAGGAAATTGCTGAACTGAATAATTATAAACTGTTTGATCTTCTCAAGCATTTCTCTGTGATCTGTTTTGGTTTTTGATGCAAAATAATCTTAATGAGTTACTGAAAGTTTTGTTTTCATTTGTTTGAAATTTCGGCAATCAAGTTGTCAAATATTTTGTTACATAGTTTGGGAGGGCTTCTAGCTCCTGAAATTACTTGAGATCCTTGATTTTAGTTGAAGCATCCTACACTGACATTTCTATTCATTTTATTGAAAATTGCAGTACTGAATAATTCAAATCTGTTCTTATCTTCTCAAGCATTTCTTTGTGATCTGTTTTTGTTTTTGGTTCTTTGGTTAATAATCGTACTGAGTTACTCAAAGTTTCTTCTTCTTCTTCTTCTTCTTCTTCTTCTTATTATTATTATTATTTTTTTATATTTAATTTTAATTTCAACAATCAAGTTGGTGCCAACTTTTTACCCGTTTGGATTTCTGAATTTTTTTAAAATTTACTTTCCTCTCATTACTTTTTTCTTATCTTAAAGGCTAATCTCCAAAATAGTAAGGCTATGACCTTCTTAGTCTTAAAGTAACATATTTCTCATTCTGGTGTGCTGAAAGATTTGAAATCCTATGCTAAACTAATACTCACGGCTCTCCTCCATTACTACTCCTTCTTGATAAACCTCTTTACTCATAGCCCAATAAGATGTTTTGCTTTGGAAAACCTTAGCACAAGAAGAATGGGAGATGAGTTGTGATAACAAGGATGGGCAATGGGTTTGGATTATTTTTGGCAAGCTAGTGTGGGGATTGTTTCTAATTGATTGGAAGTGTTTATGTCCTTTGTTTTGGTGTGATGGTTTTTAAGTCGTCTTTTAAGAGAGTGAGGGCGGGAGGAAATTGCTGAACTGAATATTTCAAAATAATTCTATTGAGTTACTCAAAGTTTCCTCTTATTATTATTATATTTTTTGTAATTATTTTTAATTTCAGCAATCAAGTTCTTAATTGTTTTGGTGCCAACTTTTTAGCCGTTTGGAATTTCAAATTTCTTAAAAAACTACTTTCCTCTCAATACTTTTTCTTATCGTAAAGGCTAATCTCCAAATTAGTAAGGCTCTTCTTAGTCTAAAAGTAACATATTTCTCATTCTGGTATGCTGAAAGATTTGAAATCCTATGCTCAACTAATACTCACAGCTCGCCTCCGTTACTACTCCTTCTTGATAAACCTCTTTACTCATAGCCCAATAAGATGGTTTGCTTTGGAAAACCTTAGCACAAGAAGAATGGGAGGTGAGTTGTGATAACAAGGATGGGCAATGGGTTTGGATTATTTTTGGCAAGCTAGGGTGGGGATTGTTTCTAATTGATTGGAAGTGTTTTTGTCCTCTGTTTTGTTGTGTTGGTTTTTAAGACTTTTAAGAGAGTGAGGGCGGGAGGATATTGCTGAACTGAATTGTTGGTGACCCTATTGTGTGTTCTACCTTTTATTATTTATTTTTAGTAATTGTAAATAGGCTTTATCATATTTATTATGTATTTTATTTTATTCCCTAANATTTTTTGGGGTAAATTGCAATTTGGTACCCTGTGGTTAGGGGCGGTTCCCCTTTGGTACCCTGAAAGAAAAATTTTTGCATTGTGGTACCCCGTGGTTTGATCCGTTAGCGATTTGGTACCCTGAGGTTTTTTTCTGTTAGGATTTAACGGCAAATGTTAGTTAAAATGTCAAAAATCTCCCAAAAAGTCTTCT
>QANZ01046661.1:57367-85656 GCA_003254925.1 Chamaecrista fasciculata
TCTCCTCCGTTACTACTCCTTCTTGATAAACCTCTTTACTCATAGCCCAATAAGATGGTTTGCTTTGGAAAACCTTAGCACAAGAAGAGTGGGAGGTGAGTTGTGATAACAAGGATGGGCAATGGGTTTGGATTATTTTTGGCAAGCTAGTTTGGGGATTGTTTCTAATTGATTGGAAGTGTTTTTGTCCTTTGTTTTGGTGTGATGGTTAAAGTCTTTTAAGAGAGTGAGGGCGGGAGGAAATTGCTGAACTGAATATTTCAAATAATTCTAATTGATTGGAAGTTTCCTCTTATTATTATTGTTATTATATTTTTTGTAATTATTTTTAATTTCAGCAATCAAGTTCTTAATTGTTTTGGTGCCAACTTTTTAGCCATTTGGAAAATTTCTTAAAAAACTACTTTCCTCTCAATACTTTTTCTTATCGTAAAGGCTAATCTCCAAATTAGTAAGGCTCTTCTTAGTCTAAAAGTAACATATTTCTCATTCTGGTATGCTGAAAGATTTGAAATCCTATGCTCAACTAATACTCACGGCTCTCCTCCGTTACTACTCCTTTTTGATAAACCTCTTTACTCATAGCCCAATAAGATGGTTTGCTTTGGAAAACCTTAGCACATGAAGAATGGGAGGTGAGTTGTGATAACAAGGATGGGCAATGGGTTTGGATTATTTTTGGCAAGCTAGGGTGGGGATTGTTTCTAATTGATTGGAAGTGTTTTTGTCCTCTGTTTTGATGTGTTGGTTTTTTAATCTTTTAAGAGAGTGAGGGCGGGAGCGATGAAATTGCTGAACTGAATAATTCTAAACTGTTTGATCTTCTCAAGCATTTCTCTGTGATTTGTTTTGTTTTTTCATGGAAAATAATCTTAATGAGTTACTGAATGTTTTGTTTTAATTTGTTTGAAATTTCGGCAATCAAGTTGTTAAATATTTTTTTACGTAGTTTGGGAGGCTTCTACCTTCTAGAATTACTTGAGATCCTTGCTTTTCGTTGAAGCATGCCACACTGACATTTCTATTCACTTTATTGATTGAATGTTGCTGTGCATATTTATTGAAAATTGTTGAACTGGATAATTCAAATCTGTTTGATCTTTTCAAGCATTTCTTTGTTGTATTTTATTTTGGTTTTTTGCATCTTTGTAAATAATCTTCTTGTGTTATTTAAAGTTTTATAATTATTTGGGAAATGAAGTTTAAAAGTGTTTTGGTCTGAATTTTATTTGGTTTCGGTTTTTGAGTTTTTTTAGAAAATACTTTGCTATTTCTGCCCAATCCGATGTCGCCTCTCTTTTATTATTTTCATTTTTCAACATAGAATAGCTACTTCATTTGGGATGAGGATGTTTCAGGTATCATTAACTTCGTATACTCTTATTAGAAAATGATGTATTTTGAATTTTTGAACGTGATGGATATATCTGTCCAGGTTTGTTTCACTTTATTCTCCACAACTGAACTCGCTTCTCTTGCTTTAGGCTAGAGACATGCTATTGTTATTTTTATTTGCTGAAAGCTGTAGTGAATGGATTACTTTGGTGACAGTGTTCACATGAAAAACTTTGCTTTCCTGGAAGTTTAGTAGCTGAGTTCTCATTGAAATTTTCACTTTGAAGGTAAGTTTCTAAGACAAACATGTTCTTCAAAAAGTTTGGATTCAGCGAAATGATGTTGTTGGAATATCTGCAATATGTTTTTAAAATATGTGGTTGCTAATCGTAGCTGATTGGTAGATAATTTTTTTTTTATGGTTATGAAAAGATGATTATATACAAATTATCATGATATGTCATGCAGAATGTGATATTTTATCTCTCGTGAATGCCTCAGATATTTATTTGTTTTTGGGTTGTAGTTTTTTGCTGAATATTTTGAAGTTATTCAAGATGAAGATTGGGTAATTTTTTCAGAAATGTTTTTTTAGCAAAAATGATGGGCTTTTAGACACCTGGTCATGCGAGTCCTTGTCTTCGTTCAGCTTCTTTTATCACGTTCTTATGTATTTTGTTAAGATAGTCTTATTAGTTTTCTGATTCTCTTGCAACATAAAATAAATTTTTATAGCTATATTGAGCACAATTCAGCATCTTTTATCACGATCTTATTATGTATTTTGTTAAGATAGTCTTATTAGTTTTCTGATTCTCTTGCAACCTAAAATAAATTTTTATAGCTATATTAAGCACAGTTGTTATGGTTATAATATTCTTGGTGGATTTTTGTATAGGATCTTTGTGCCTGTTTTGTGGTGCTTTAGTATGATCCTTTGGCAAGGGAACAGGGCACACATATATTGACTGTGAGTATGTCTAAACCTTAAATATTGTGTTTTTTATATTTCGGACCTTGCTTTTAGCTTGAACTCAAAGCTGTTATCAAGTTTTGGTAGATTTTTTCTTTCTTGGCTTTGTACGTTGTATAATTTTTATTTCTTTCTATAACCAACAAATGGCTTGAAAACATAATTAAGATAGTGTTTTTGTTGCATGCCATTTTTCATGTTTTGTTCATTTGAAGAAATCTAGCCCATGTATCATGCTGACAAACATCACATTTGGCCACAAAAGCTTGAATATCACCTTTGATACCTTCCCAATAAACAATAGCAGCCATCCTTTTGTAAGTGTGGATATATTCAGAATGTCTGCCAAGTGGTGAAGAGTGAAATTCCTGTATAAGCTAAGGAATTCTAGGTGAATTCTTTGGAAGCACCAACCTCCCCTTGTACAGTAAACATCCATTTTGTATGCTGAAGTGCTCATCGTTATGGTGGCCAATTTCTCATCATTTTGTACTCTTGCTCCCATAGTTCCTCCATCTTATCATATTACCACAGCAAAAAGGCCTTAAATTCAAGGTCCTCACCCAGTCTAGAGAGCACTTCAGCAGCTTTATTTTGGATGCCCAATTATTGCTGAATTTCAAACTTGAATCCCATGAGCTTTGAAACTTTGTTGTGCTTCATCCATAACCCACTTTGAGGACCTTTTGATCTGTTCTAGTAATAAATTGGTGGTCCATGAGGAAGTGGCGCCATTTTTTGAAGCGAAAACAATTTCCAGAAGCTAAAACTCTGGAAAAGCATTGGCCTCAACTACAAAAGGTTTAGGACAGCCCAAACTCCTGCTCCAAAAGCATTGGCCTCGACCACAAAAGGTTTAGAAAAGTCCAACATGGCTAAAACTCTGTATAATTTTTGTTAAGAGAATAAACTAACAACTAAAGTTGAACCCATGTTAATTAGTTAATGTGTAAAAAGATTTATTTTTCACATGTCAAACAATGAATTGTTATTATATTAATCTTTCTTTTTATGCACTACATCTCTATAGATTATAAGTAAATCATTATTGACTAAAAAATATAGGGTGATTCTCTTATTTTACAGTCCTAGTTTTGGTCTGGCTTGAAATTATATTGAGATGAAGTCTGTTACACTTTTTTTTTACCTTTTTACTTAAAGAAAATATACATAGGTCTGTTAATGAACACTTGAAAATTAATACCTTACCCTATGTCAATACCAAACCAATGTGTCATTGTCTTCAATAATTTATGCAAATACTGAAATATTGCTATCAATTTTTTTTTTTTAAAAAAAGGTGTTGATAGGAATTATATCTGTAGGATAGGATAGGAAGCACATGATATGTTCTTCAGGAGCATTTGTCTTTCGACCTGTAATTGTCACAAAGGCAACAATGTCAAAGAATGTAAAAGGATATGTTTCAAGATTCATGTTAAAAATATTTTTAAAATAATATTATTAGATTTTGCACTCAAGTTTTTGAATGACCTTTATAATAAATATTTCATTTCAATCCAAAAATAAGACAAACAAACCTAACCCTATATAGTTGAGCATGCATTTATTTTATGTCTTAGTAGATTTTGCAAGAGATTATATATAAATATTTTTTAGTTTTTGAAATATAAAATATAATTTTAGTATGTTTTTATATGATAAAAATTTAANTAGTTTAATTTAGAGTTTAGACTCTCACCTAGCTCTCTTCTTTTTAGTTAGTTTTTGTCTTTTTTTTTTCTTCTCTCTTTTCATCGACTCTTTTTTATATATATATATATATAGATAGACAAGAAGAGATTTTTTATTTTCTTTATTTTTGTTTTTATCTTGATCAATTAAAATATGTTATCCAATTATTTGAGGTTCCCTTAAGTTTTTTAGGCCCAAGAGACCGAAGAGGAATGCCTCTTTTTTTTTCTTATTCAATAATTTTGTCTGATCTATGTGATTTTTTTTTTGTGACTGTATGATCTATCTGATTTATCATAACTAATATGATAATTTGTAAGCTTTTCAACTTAAGTAATATATCTTTTCTCAACTTAAAAAACTACTTTCCTCTCAATAGTTTTTCTTCTTAATCTAAAATGAACATCTGTCTCAGTTTGCTATGCTGAAAGATTTGAAATCCTATGCTCAACTAGTATACTCACAGCTGTCCTCCCCTTATTTGCTCCTTCTTGATAAACCTCTTTACTCATAGCCCAATAAGATGGTTTGCTTTTGAAATCCTTAGCACAAGAAGAAGCGGAGGCGATGGGTTTGGATTATTCTGGCATGCTAGCGTGGGGATTGTTTCTAACTGATTGGATTTTTTTTGCCCTCGGTTTTGGTGTGTGGGCTTTTTAGAGATTGTGGGCAGGAAGTTAGGCAAATTTTGTTATGTAGTTTGGGAGGCTTCTACCTTCTAGAATTACTTGAGATCCTTGCTTTCCGTTGAAGCATGCTACACTGACATTTCTATTCACTTTATTGATTGAATGTTGCTGTTCATATTTATTGAAAATTGTTGAACTGAATAATGCAAATCTGTTTGATCTTTTCAAGCATTTCTTTGTTGTATTTTATTTTGGTTTTTTGCATCTTTGTAAATAATCTTCTTGTGTTATTTAAAGTTTTATAATTATTTGGGAAATGAAGTTCAAAAGTGTTTTGGCCCGAATTTTATTTGGTTTTGGTTTTTGAGTCTTTTTAGAAAATACTTTGCTATTTTTGCCCAATCCGATGTCACCTCTCTATTATTATTTTCATTTTTCAACATAGAATAGCTACTTGATTAGCGGATGAGGATGTTTCAGGTTTCATTAACTTCTATACTCTTATTAGAAAATGATGTATTTTGAATTTTTGAACGTGATGGATATATCTGTCCAGTTTTGTTTCACTTTATTCTCCACAACTGAACCCTCTTCTCTTGCTTTTGGCTAGAGACATGCTATTGTTATTTTTATTTGCTGAAGGCTGTAGTGAATGGATTACTTTGGTGACAGTGTTCACATGAAACCTTTGCTTTCCTGGAAGTTTAGTAGCTGAGTTCTCATTGAAATTTTCACTTTGAAGGTAAGTTTCTATAACAAACATGTTCTTCAGTTTGGATTCAGCGAAATGATGTTTTTGAAATATGTGGTTGCTAATTCTAGCTGATTGGTAGATAATTTTTTTTATGGCTATGAAAAGATGATTATATACAAATTATCATTATATGTTATGCAGAATGTGATATTTTATCTCTCGTGAATGTCTCAGATTTTTATTTGTTTTTGGGTTGCAGTTTTTTGCTGAATATTTTGAAGTTATTCAAGATGAAGATTGGGTAACTTTTTCGGAAATGTTTTTTTTAGCAAAAATGATGGGCTTTAAGACACCTGGCCATGCAAGTCTTTATCTTTGTTCAGCATCTTTTATCAAGTTCTTGTTAAGGAAATAGAATGTGTAGAGAAATAGAGGAATTTCATATATGAGAAAGTGTAGTACAATAGGATCTATTTATACATGAGTAATCACTAAAGTAATTAGTTAAAATCTGACTAACAGACTAACTAACTAGTAACTAACTTGTTATTAGACTCCTATACACTTACATCCCCCCTCAAACTATAGGATGGGAAACAACCGATAGTTTGGTACGAGAAATAAAGGAAACATAGTACTAGAGATGGACTTTGTTAAGATATCTGCAACTTGAGCTGAAGATGGAAGATGCTGGACACGTATCTTCTTCTGCAGAACAAGTTCTCTCACAAAATACAAATCAATCTCCATGTGCTTTGTCTTGGAATGCAACACTGGATTAGCCGCTAACAAAACAGCACTAAGGTTGTCACAGTGAACCAAAGGTACTGCAGTAGACTGAATATGTAACTCCTTTAGCAATGATTGAAGCCATAATATTTCTGTCACAGTAGTAGCCAAACTTCTAAATTTAGCTTCAGTACTAGATCTTGATACCCTAGGCTGCTTCTTAGATGACCAAGTGATAGGATTTTAACCAAGGTAGACACAAAAACCTGATGTTGATTTTCTGTCATCAACATCCGAGGCCCAATCCAAATCACAAAAAGCTACTAGAGGTAAAGAATCTGACTTCTTAAGTAGTAAACCATAAGAAATAGTGCCAGAAAGATATCTCAAAATACGTTTTACAGCCTTCCAATGATCAATCTTAGGAAATTGCATGAATTGACATACTTTATTCACACTAGGAAATTTCAGGACGAGTGAGAGTAACATATTGTAGAGCTCCTACAACTGATCTGTATAAAACTGGATCTTCAAAGTCTGAACTCCCTATTTTACTTAACTTTTGACCAGCTACCATAGGGGTATGCATAGGTTTAGGATCTCCCATTTGTGCCTTCAGTAGAAGCTCCTTTATATATTTAGTTTGACTGAGATGCAAATCACCCTCTTCAGTATACTTGACCTGAACTCCTAAGAAAAAGTTAAGCAAACCAAGATCCTTTAGTGGGAAATGAGAATGTAATTTCTGAATGAGAGCAGCTATGGCACCTTTAGAAGTTCCTGTGATGATGATATCATCAACATATACAAGAACATACAAAATTGTAGATGAATCTTCCTTAATAAACAAAGATGAATCACATTTTGATGCCACAAACCCAAAAGAACAAAGAGTAGATGACAGCTTCTCAAACCAAGCCCTTGGTGCTTGTTTGAGACCATAAAGAGACTTATGTAGACGGCAAACTAGACTTTTATTAACATTCTCAAACCCAGGTGGTTGTGTCATGTACACTTCTTCTTGCAAAGTGCCATTAAGAAAGACATTATTCACATCAACTTGATGAATATGCCAATTTTTAGACAATGCAATAGTTAAGATAGTTCTCACTGTAGCTGGTTTTATGACTGGACTAAAAGTCTCAGTAAAATCGAACCCCGGCCTTTGATTAAATCCCTTTGCAACCAAATGAGCTTTATATTTCTGAATAGACCCATCTGGATTATATTTAATCCTAAAAACCCATTTACAACTCACTGCATCTCTATTTGAAGGTAAAGCAACTAAACTCCAAGTTTTATTCTTCATTAGAGCATCATATTCATCTTTCATAGCTGCATACCACTGTGGATCCTGAAGAGCAGCTTTGACACTCTTTGGTTCTGAAGGGACAACAGACAACGAATCTGTACAGGTATAAATTTCGATTCTAGGCTTGATGTGTCCAATTTTGGACCTAGTAAGCATAGGATGCTAACTGGATGCTCAACTGGTTGCTTTGAAGACCTAACTTTAAGTGAAGTAACCACAACATTATGATTTCCTGAACTGTTGTCAGTAGATTCTGAAATTTGAGTCTGTTGCAGCTCATTTGCAACTAAATTTGCTGCTGAATTTTCAGCACTAGGCTGCTGTGAAGATGACAATAAATTCTGATCTGCATCACAGTTGTTAGGAATAGGCAAAACAGTAGGAAAAGTAGATGATTGACTTTGATTAGGTAACATTGGAGAAGATAATTGAGCATGCTGAGATACAGTAGAAGAAATTGCTCTCAGACATATAGGTGAGAAAAGAGTTGTAGGAACCGAAGAATGAATAGGAAGAGACTGAATGGGAAATTCTTTGTAATAAAATTGATGCTCATTAAACAAATAGACATGTACATTTTATTGGCTTTAGGATCATAACATTTATAACCCTTGTATTTATTGTCATACCCAAGGAAAACACAAGGAACAGATTTGTAATCAAATTTGTGGGCATTATAGGGTCGAGTATAAGGAAAACAAACACAGCCTAAAGTTTTTAGGAAATGATAATCAGGCATTTTAGAGTACAAGACCTCATAAGGTGATTTATTGGCAAGAAGAGGTGTTGGCAACCTGTTTATCAAGTATGCATATGTAGAAATAGCAATGATCCCAAAGAGTGAGTCGTAAAGAAGATTGAGCCATTAAAGACAAAGCAAACTCAGTATTAGAACTATTATAACTGTGTTTTTAGGCTTTGAACTATTAGCACTACTTGCTGAAGATTCATCAGTAGAAGCAAAGGGACTCACAAACTCTTGGTCAAAACGAAAATGACATTGAAATGCCATATGCCCTGTTTTTCCACAAAGCTGACAAATCAACTTAGTATTAGAACTATTATTCTTAGCTCCACGACCTCCTTTTCCCCTTCCACCGCTCTGTGAATTCTGCTGAGGAAAATAATTGCCATTGCCTTGATAGTTGCCTTGAAAATTTTGATTCCCATAACCATTGAAACTCTGATTCCTATACCCATTTTATGTAGGATGAAAATTCATCTTTCTATCTCTATTGTACTGTTGCTGTACAATATTGACAGAAAGAGGAACATCAGCTGCTTTCTTCTTGTTGCTGATCCACTCTTCCTGAGTCATAAGAAGTGCTTCAAGCTCTGCAACAATGAAAGATTCTGCTCGTGTGTTCATAGAAGTTACAAAAGAATCATAATCTTCATCTAGACCTTGAAAGATTGCTTCAATATGCTCTGTTGTGGTAATTGGAGAACCCACTGAAGATAGAGCATTAGCCAATTTCTTTATTTGCAAAAGATAATCTGACAAAGACAAACTCCCCTTCTTTATTGTGCGCAGGTGGGTCCGATATTGATTGACCTTTGCTCGAGTCTTGGATGAGAAATGAACTTGCAATCGTTCCCACACTTCATGTGAATACTCACACTCGATAACAAGATCAGAAATCGATTGAGTCATTGATGTCAATAACCAAGAAAGTAGAAGAGAGTCCTGCTGCTCCCAATTCAAGAAATCTTCACTAAAGATCCCACGAGCTTCATCATCATCACTTGCAAACTGAGGAGGAACATACTGAGGACCCAACAAGTACTTTTGCAACCTGTAACCTTTGACGGCGGCAAGAACCTGACGGTGCCAATTCAAGAAGTTGGTGGATTCCAATTTTTCAGGAATCGGGTGACTGAACGAGTGAGGGACGAAGACATTTGCTGCCGCTGCATTCACCGTCGCCGGAGCATTCACTGCTGTCGCCGGACGTGGTGGCGCTGACCGATGACCTTCGCCATTCGTAGCTGCTTCAGAGTTCTGAGTGCTGGAGTCCATTTTGGTTGTCGCTGACGAACGTTTCTGGGTTCCGCGATTTTGAGTTTATCGAACGTTTATGAGTTTCGCTTAACACAAGCAATTTTGGGTAACACTTAAAACGAGCGTTTTTGATTTTTCCCTAAAGAGCATACTGCTCTGGTACCATGTTAAGGAAATAGAATGTGTAGAGAAATAGAGGAATTTCATATATGAGAAAGTGTAGTACAATAGGATCTATTTATACATGAGTAATCACTAAAGTAATTAGTTGGAATCTGACTAACAGACTAACTAACTAGTAACTAACTTGTTATTAGANATGAGTTTCGCTTAACACAAGCGATTTTGGGTAAGACTTAAAACGAGCGTTTTTGATTTTTCCCTAAAGAGCATACTGCTCTGATAGGATCTATTTATACATGAGTAATCACTAAAGTAATTAGTTGGAATCTGACTAACAGACTAACTAACTAGTAACTAACTTGTTATTAGACTCCTATACACTTACAGTTCTTATGTATTTTGTTAAGATAGTCTTATTAGTTTTCTGATTCTCTTGCAACCTAAAATAAATTTTTATAGCTATATTGAGCATAGTTGTCATGGTTATAAAATTCTTGGTGTATTCTTGTATAGGATCTTTGTGCCTGTTTTGTGGTGCTTTTGTATGATCCTTTGGCGAAGGAACAGGGCACACATATATTGACTGTGAGTATGTCTAAACATTAAGATAATTAAGATAGTGTTTTTGTTGCATGCCATTTTTCATGTTTTGTTCATTTGAAGAAATCTAGCCCATGTATCATGTCTTCGTCGATATTCTCCTTTTTGACACTCAAATTTTGTGGTCAATGATTAGTATATTTAACATAGCTTTGTAAATGGAAACAATGTGTCTAAATGGTTGAAGGTAGCATTATTATGTAAATCCATATATGAAGTATACGGCATTTTCTCTCTCCTTTTTCTCTGTGCCTAGTCCAGGTGAAGAGTTAACAATTAGTTTTTTTTTCCTTAATTTCTGAATAGAAAATTTTGAATATTTGTCATCTAGGTTGGTGATAACGAAAGTGTTGATCTCAGTGGTTTACTGAATTTGATTGTTGGTTTTGGAGAAAATGGAAGCAAACATATAAAAGAAATGGACTGAAGTTTAATTTAAAACATCTCTGTTCTGGACCCAACATTAAGGTCTAAGTTTTCTTATAAATTCCTGATTACCTCTTTTGTACTTTCAAAGTTATTTTCTCTGCTCAACTATAAATTGAAAAAAATAGGCTTTTTCGTAATTGAAATAAGTAACAACGAGCAATCTATTGCGCTGCTATTTGAGATGAAAAAGGGATGAAAACAAGAGGAAAAAAAGTCTTTAGCTATTTGAGAAAGATCCAAATAGATGGGTTGAAAGTGAAACCTTACCATTCTTAAACCAACATATGTTGCATTCTAAATTCCCGAAAGATCCAAATCCGTTGCTTAACATCTTTCTTGTAGCTCTCATCCACTTCATCTATTGTTTAGATCTTCTAGACAGACCTTCTTAATCATAGCCCAATTGAAAGTTTCTGTTCTAGAAGGCTTGAGCAGAGGTTATAGAGGAGTAGGAGGTGTGTGGAAAAAATAAATTAACGGGTATTGAACCTTTTGGCAAATTAGAGTGGGAAAGTTTTTTATTTTTTTGCCTTTCTTGGTAGGTATTTGGATTATGGGGGTATTTTAAGCCTAGTCGAGAGTTTTTTCCTTTCTTAGTAGTTTTTATCCGAAATGCATTTCTTTTGACTGTTTCTTGGAGATACTTTTGCGTTCTCTGTTGAAGTTGATTCTTCAAGGAACCTGCACGTGTGCTTCTCGTTGGCAAAACTTTAGTTCTCTTGCTCTATGAAAAATTGTTTTGGGAAGTTTAATTTGATTCTTATCTACTCTTTAGATTTGCCTATGCATACTTTGAGGATTCTTATGTCATTTTGCTTGAAGAATACCATCCTCCACCTCCAATTGCTGGCTTTTTCTTTTAATTGCTTCTTTTATTTTCTTGTCACAACACTTATGGAATGTGGGTAGATGCCTCTTCATTTCATATTTGAGACACCGTTGCTTTTTTCAGTTATTATCAAAAAAAAGTTTTTCAGATGCATCTCTGACTAGTGGTAGACATGCCAAGTGGGTGTAAAAGTGCCAACAACAGCTTGGGGAGGATTTTTGTTTACTGTCTTGGTAAGATATTCTTATTAGTTTTCTGATTCATTTTCAACCAAAAATAAACTTTATATATCCATAAAAAAAATAAATAAATAAACTTTATATATATACTATCACTGTCTTGGTGTTGTACTAGAATTAGAAGCTGTAAATTTTTTTCCTATCTACAACCAGCAAAGGGTAGGAAAACATAAGATAATGTTTTGTCAACACTCCTTTTTCTATGTTTTGTCCATAGAAACCTAGTCCATGATGTCTCTGTTAATAATATTCTTGTTCTTTTTTACATGTAAATTTTACGGTCCATGATTAGTAGAATTTTACATAGCCTTTCAAACTTATGATTATGTGATGAAGTTTCTACTTTCAATATATTCTTTTTTTGTTTAACTCTCACAATTGTAATGCATATGGGAATTAGGGAACCATTTGTCTAAAGGGTAGAAGGTTACTTTGTCAAAGAAAAAATTCATCAATCAAAATCGTGGACATATTTGCAAGACTCTGGTGTTTTAAAATAATTTTTATGTATGAAGAATAAGTTCTTTCAATAGGATGTATCAAAATTTTCACTGCGTATTATATTTCAATATTTCCTGCATAATTTCAAATACTGTTGGAATAAACTTGTAAGTAGATGTTATTATGTTAATCCTTGTATGAAGTTTATGGCAATTGCTCTTTTAAACTTATTAAACTGTGCATGCACTTCCCATGGAATTGATGTTCTATATCTGCATTAGTATTCCATGGCAAATTTGAAGACATCATACTTCTATCAAACATAAAAGTTGATGAGCATATAATTTTAGGGTAAGATATCCTCCTAAAAACCAGGACAGTCGGATTATTTTCTTTTCTTGTCCTCTGTTTTTTTGTATTTTGTATGTCATTCACTCTTCTAATCAGTAAATTCCATTTTTACAGGAATTTAGACTAAAATAATTTAGGCTTTTATGTAATGAAAATAAGTAAAAAAGAGCAATCTATTTATGTGTTAGGGTTTCCCATTCTCCCAGAATTGCATCTGGGAGGAAAAAGACTAAACTTACTTTTTCTTTTTTGTACATACATATATAGGTATCTTTTTGTGTAGGATTTGCTATAATTTCTTGAGATGGCACACTCTTTATTAGTGCTAAACTAACTTTTTACTACATGATAGAACCTGCACTGATATTACTGATAAATTATAAAACTAGGTGTACCTCCAGAGTAGACCCACCATTAAAAACATAAAAAACAGTAAACAAAGCAAAATGTCCCCCTGACATTCGAGAGGCCAACTCTCTCCCTCAATAGCCTAAAACATTCCTTGCCACATACTGACACAAAACCTCCTAATATTACATTTCTTCAGACACCTATGCATTTCCACCAGTCCCTCTTTTGCTCATTTCCTCAAGCCCACTCTGCATAATGGGCTCTCTCAAGCTTCTTTTTCCCCTTCTCTTATATGTGTGGGTTATTGGGGGTCTATCAATACCCTGCCCCACAAGATTCAAGTCCTCGAGTGGAAAATCTGGAAATTGAGTATAGTTAATGATTTAATGTCATAACCTTCCCATGTAGATTCAGATTCTGATAGAGTCTTTCACTTTACACGTACCTCCAGCTGTCTGGGGGAAGATTTGCAAACTTTCCTTATGTCTTCTAGTGCAAGTCTATTTCCTCCGTGATGGTGAGAGGAATGTCCTAAGGAGTGACAGCTAGGTGAAGTGACTTCTTTAGCTGTGAACTGTGAAAAACCGGGTGAATGCGGGCGGTCTCCGGAAATTTTAATAAGTTTGCAGAGAGAATAATACGAAAAAAGGGAAAAGAGAATATTTGCTGTATAATTCTGGATGGATTGAATGCCATGCCAGAGAGAAACTTTATACCACTATTGTAACAAATTCGGTTACAGCCATCACAATGATACACACTATATGAATATTCAGTAAATATCTATTGATACAAATACAGTTTTACCCCTATGTTCTAACTTTTGCAGCTTCCCTGTACTTAGCCTAAATTTTGTAGCATTTCATTTGGCTTCTTAGCAAGAGATCGCAGCTTATAGGGTTTGATCGTAAGGTACACATAGTTTTTCATCCTTTCTTGAGCTTTTGAAAGGTGTTCCTTCGATTCAGCAAGCATCAAAATGTGATCTCTAATATGTTCATTCACCTGCCAAGTGGTGAAGAGTGAAATTCCTGTATAAGCTTAGGAATTCTAGGTGAATTCTTTGGAAGCACCAACCTCCCCTTGTATAGTAAACATCCATTTTGTATGTTGTACCCATTAGGAATCTGCTGCCCTGTCATAATGCTCCTCGTTATGGTGGCCAATTTCTCATCATTTTGTACCTCTTGCTCCCATTTCTCCATCTCATCATATTACCACAGCGAAAAAGCCTTAAATTCAAGGTCCTCACCCATTCTAGAGAGCACATCAGCAGCTTTATTTTGGATGACCAATTTATGCTGAATTTCAAACTTGAATCGCATGAACTTCTAAACCCACTTTGTTGTGCTTCCTCCATAACCCATTTTGAGGACCTTTTGATCTGTTCTAATAATAAATTGGTGGCCCATGAGGAAGTGGCGCCATTTTTTGAAGCGAAAACAATTTCCATAAGCTCTTTCTCATAAATAGAATTTTGATTTGCTGTTTGAGATAGCATTTGGCTGTGATAGGCTATATAGGTCTTCCCTCCTGCTTTAGGACAGCTCCAACTCCTGCTCCAAAAGCATCCGCCTGGACCACAAAAGGTTTAGAAAAGTCCGACATGACTAAAACTCTTTGTATAATTTTTGTTAAGAGAATAAACTAACAACTAAAGTTGAACCCATGTTAATTAGTTAATGTGTAAAAAGATTCATTTTTCACATGTCAAACAATGAATTGTTATTATATTAATCTTTCTTTTTATGCACTACATCTCTATAGATTATAAGTAAATCATTATTGATTAAAAAATATAGGGTGATTCTCTTATGTTTCGGTCCTAGTTTTGGCCTGGCTTGAAATTATATTAAGATGAAATCTGTTGAACTTTTTCTTTTTTTTTCCTTTTTACTTGAAGGAAATATACATCGGTCTGTTAATGAACACTTGTAAATTAATACCTTACCTTATGTCAATAGTCAATATCAAACCAATGTGTCATTGTCTTCAATAATTTATGCAAATACTGAAATGTTGCTATCAGTTTTTTTTTAAAGGAAAAAAAAAGGTGTTGATAGGGAACTATATATGTAGGATAGGAAGCACACGATATGTTGTTCTTCAGGAGCATTTGTCTTTCACCTTGTAGTTGTCACAAAGGCAACAATGTCAAAGATTGTAAAAGGATATGTTTCGAGATTCATGTTAAAAATATTTTTTATTTAAAAAATAGTTAGCATGTATTTATTTTATCTAGTTAAATAGAGGTTAAAATAATATTAGTAGATTTTGCACTCATGTTTAAATAAATCTTAAGATAACTCAACGGTTGAAAATTCAAGTATCTCTGCACTCAAGTTTTTGAATGACCTTTATAGTATAAACATTTCATTTCAATCCAAAAATAAGACAAAAAACTTAACTCAATATAGTTGAGCATGTATATTTTAGGGTAAATTACAAAATAGGGTCTTGTGGTTTGGCCCTGTTTCAGATAGGGTATATGTGGTTTGAAAAGTTTCAAATTGGGGCCTGAGGTTAACTCCGTTTGCAAAATAGGGTCTAGGTGGTTTTGACCGTCAAAAAACTAACGGTGCACGTGATAATTTGCCTAACAATCTCAGGGTCTTTAGTTAAAATACTATTTTAAGACCCTAACTATTTTTAACCAACGCAAAAATAGTATTTTAAAATAGTATTTTAACATGACGACNGAAACTAATGACACATATAGCATATATTATTAATAAATATTGTAATTCTCAAAGTTTTATCAAAATTTATGAATTTTTAATTATTTATATATATAAATATATGTCGTGTCGTGTCGAGTAATCTTAAGAATTCAGTGTGTCCGTGTTCGTGTCGCTTGTCTGTATCCGTGTAAGGTTTGAGAATCTTCATGGATGCTCTTTCACTTTCATTTTGATAGTTAGTGACTAAAGTGAAAGGGACTTGAAGTTTTCAGGACTAAACTGTAATTTAAAATGGACAGAGGACTAACAGTGGGAGGTTTCCAAAACATATGAGACCAAAACTGAGACAAAAAAAGATAGATGACTGATTTGGGACCTGAAGCAAAGATACAGAACCAAATTCGAGACAAAAAAAGTTATAGGACTAATTTGAAACCTGGAGTAAAGTTATAGGACCAAATTCGCATTTTGGCCTTTCCTTTTTTATGGAAAATTTGTAATCTATTTTCTAATTTCAAATATTATAATTTGTATACCTGGGAGATTAAAAAAAATTAGTTAAAGGGTCAATTTGGTCCTAAATGTATTCCCTAACGTTCATTTTGGTCCATTATGTTTCAAAATGTTCAAATTGGTCCTAAATGTTTGTAAAATGTTTCATTTTGGTCTCAACTATTGAATATGGCTTGTGTCAAGTTCAAACATGACGACTTTAGAGCTATGTATTGTTCTCGAAGAGTATTTTCTCTATCTAGTTGGGGCCATCAGCAAATGACATCAAATCGATCCTAAAAGTATACCTTTCGTTTTATGGTCAATCAAGCAAAGTTGATTATATTTTTCTCGTTTCAAATTCGAATGCGACGAATTCATAGTTACGAGTTCCTCTTAACAAGTACTTTGAAATTGAAATGAGAGACGGGAGAAATATGACTAAATTCAATATTTAGGATTAAAATGAAATATTTTACCAATATTTAGGACCAAAATGAATCATTTTGCCAACATTTAGGACCAATTTGAACACTTTAAAACATAATGGACCAAAATGAACATTAGGGCATATATTTAGGACCAAAATGAACCTTTGACCAAAAAAATTCTAATTGATACCTTGAGCGCAATAATTTCTTTTTTTTCTATTTAGTTTACTGGCCAGCCAAACAGCTCAAACATAAAAGAGTTTTTTTTTTTTCCTTTTATCCCCAAAGGAAAAAAAGATAAAGCATAGGAGTACTCAGAAACTTAACCGTTCTTTCCCACATGCATTGATAACGAACTTAACTGAAAACAGAGGGACGGCACCCCTTTAAAACGACGTCGTTTCGTGATCCTGATTCGAATGGCCAATGAAGCTAAAATCTCATCCAAATCCATAAACCTCACTCCCAGACACACAAAAAAATATGCTGTGGCCATGGAGACTCAGAGCGAGTTAGACTCGGCGATGACCACCCATCCGAGTTGACTCGCTTCGTCTCTCTCTCTCTTCAATGGAACTCAGCAAGCTCTTCATTTCCGTTAAGAAACCCCCAAACCTCTTCGCCAAACCCTGCTTCGCGCTCTCCCACTCGGCCGAGTCGAACTCAGTCCCCGGGGAACGAGTCACACTCTCACACGCCCTCCAAGCCGAGACTCTCAAAACCCTAGAATGGAGCACCGTCTGCAAGAAGCTCTCGGAGTTCACGTCAACTTCCATGGGCTTCTCCTTGGCGCAGAATGCGCAAGTTCCCTTCGGTCGCACCCAGAAGGAGAGCCAGAAACTTCTCGATCAGACTTCCGCCGCCAGGTTGATTTCTCAGCCGATGGACTTTTCCGGTATCGAGGACCTAACGGAGATTGTTAATGTTGCGGCTTCCGGCCAGCTGTTGACGATCAGGGAGCTATGTACAGTTCGCCGCACTCTATGTGCCGCGAGAGAGTTGTTCAATAAGTTGGAGGAGTTGAGTTCAAGTGGGACTTGTCCAGAGAGGTATGGTTTTTGGTTTTCTGGACTAGATTGTTTGGTTTCGGATGTGAATTTGAACAACACAATTGATATTCACAGAAATAGAAATAATTTTGCTGATGAAGAATTGAAGGTATTTGCATGTAAGTTAGGTGAATAAATTGTAGACAAATGTGCTGGGATTTGAGAATTAGGAGGTTTTTATAGATAGGGAATTTTGATTTTAGAATGGTATTTGTTGAATATCCTCTGTGAATTGACATAATTTGATTCTATTGGATAATGTCTTCCAATAACTAATCAATGCTGCCTATGGTTTATTGGTAAAAGTTGCCCAATCTCTTAAGTGTTACATTTGAAGAGCTGGAGGATAACTTCATAAAGCTTGTACTAAAAACCGATGAGTAGGATGAGAGGCATAATATCTTGAGAAGGTTTAGAGAGATATGTTTCAATACTTCTGCGTTACCTGGATTGATGTTTCCCGTAGAGAAGTTTATATGACTCTTTTATGTTCTCAAATCTGTGTTTGCACCCTGCACCCATCTCAAGATGGGTATTAAGTTTTCCAACAAAAGCTTTTTCTTGGCACTCAAGGCTGTTCTTTGTCTAATTCAAATTATAACTTTATAAGCAGTTTCTCTTATGCATTTTGTCTAGTTATTCTGTTTTACCTTGACAAAGTTTGGAGCATAGATCATATGGTAAAGGATTCTCATGTCTCAATAAGGCCTTAAAATAGTTTATCTTAAAGGTACTCTTACACAGGGTATAACATTCATTTTCACTTTTTCTCTTGGATTTCACTGTTTTGTGCTGGAAACTTCAAGAGTGATCAGAAAATAATTTAATCAAAGTAATTTTTTAATCAGGTACTTGCCCCTACTTGAAATAATGCAGAGTTGTGATTTCCTAGTGGAGTTGGAGAATAAAATAGAGTTTTGCATAGATTGCAATTTTTCAGTAATTCTTGATAGGGCAAGTGAAGACCTAGAGACAATTAGATCAGAAAGAAAGAGGAACATGGAAATTTTGGATTCTTTGTTAAAAGAGGTATCATTTCAAATTTTCAAGGCTGGGGGTATTGACAGACCATTAATAACCCAGCGTCGATCTAGGATGTGTGTGGGTATTAAAGCTTCCCATAGACATCTGCTTCCGGATGGTGTAATTCTCAATGTTAGCAGTTCTGGTGCAACATATTTTATGGAACCCAAAGATGCAATAGATCTGAACAACATGGAAGTAAGGCTTTCTAATTCTGAGAGGGCTGAGGAAATTGCTATTTTGAGCTTGCTTGCATCTGAAATAGCAAATTCAGAAAGGAAGATAAAGTATTTATTGGATAGAATTCTTGAGGTTGATTTAGCTTTTGCAAGAGCTGCCTATGCACAATGGATGGATGGAAAATGTCCTATTTTGAGTTTAGATAATTATGAAGGTGACCATTATAATGAAGAGGTTGATACTTTAACAATAGACATTGACGGTCTACAACATCCATTACTGCTGGAGTCCTCTTCGGAGAGATTTTCAGACAATCTTGATCTTAGTACTGGTAATGCTGCTGTATTAGGAAACAAAAATGGAGTGATGGCTTCTAAAAATTTGTCACGAGCCATTTCAGATTTTCCTGTACCAGTTGACTTTAAAATTGGACATAGAACCAGAGTGGTGGTGATCTCAGGTCCTAATACTGGAGGGAAAACTGCTTCCATGAAAAATTTGGGCCTGACATCTCTCATGTCAAAGGCTGGAATGCATTTGCCAGCCAAGAACTGTCCAAAACTTCCTTGGTTTGACCTCATCCTGGCAGATATAGGAGATCACCAGGTAATTGGTTTCCTTATATGTTCCCCTTAAGAACTTTCAACTGACATCCAGCCACTGTTCCATTTTATGTCTGATTTTTTTCCTCTTTTAATTTTTTTTTCTATTGAAGTCCCTGGAACAAAATCTTTCAACTTTTAGTGGGCACATCTCACGTATCTGTAAAATCTTGGAAGTGGCCACAAAAAAGTCGCTTGTTCTCATAGATGAAATTGGCAGTGGAACTGATCCTTCTGAAGGTGTAGCTCTTTCTTCTAGTATCTTGCAATACCTGAAGGATCGTGTTAACATGGCTATGGTGACCACTCATTATGCTGATCTTAGTTGTCTGAAAGACAAGGATACCTGTTTTGACAATGCAGCAATGGAATTTTCACTAGAAACATTACAACCTACCTATAGGATTTTATGGGGATGTACTGGTGATTCAAATGCATTAAGCATAGCTAAGTCTATTGGCTTTGATAATAATATAATTGAATGTGCCAAAAAATGGGTGGAGAAGTTAAAACCAGAACAGCAACAAGAGCGGAGAGGAATGTTGTATCGCTCTTTACATGAGGAAAGAAACCGATTGAAAGCTCAGGCTGAAAGGGCTGCATCCGTTCATTCAGAAATTCTGAACATATACTATGAGGTAAATTCTATATATTTTTACAGCAATTTAGTTATTGACTTCTTCATTCTACCTTCTATTCCTTGGCCAACTTAGCATCAAAATTAACATTGTTCCTTGTCAAGTTTAACTGATTTTTTCTAAGCCTTTCTGTGGGCTGTTCGTAGGCTTTTTTAGGGAGTCCCGTTATATGAAAATGAACTGTTTTGCTTTTTTCAGCTAAAGTTCTTCTTCCTTTAATGTTTTTGCCAATCCTCCTTACTGGTATTTTCTCCCTCAGAGTTCCTATTTCATTGAAAACAAAGGGTGAAATGTACCTCTATAAAGGGATGGCTAAAATGAGTATAGTTCAATATTTTTTTTGGAAGGTCCTTGTAGAATATGGCCTTCTGTTTACCTCATTACGTGTTTACCAAGGAAAAAAACATACGAAAGTAATTCAAAATGCTTATTGCCGGTAAAAGCTTGTTCACCAATTGAATACTTGAGCATTGGCCGGTAGACTTTGATTATAATTTTTAGATCATTGTATTTAAAGTTGCTAATTTCATTTCCTTTTTCTCCTACTCCTGTTTGTCTCCTCTACAAAAAATTGTTGGTAAAGATCCAAAAGGAGGCAGAAGACCTTGATAGACGCGAGAAGGCTCTTATTGCAAAGGAAACAAAACAGGTCCAACAAGAGCTAACAAATGCGAAATCTCAGATGGAAACTGTAGTACAGGAGTTTGAAAAGCAACTCAGAATTGTTGGTCGTGATAAACTGAATTCACTGATAAGGGAATCTGAATCTGCTATTGCCTCCATTGTAAAAGCTCATGCTCCTTCAGACAATTTTCCTGTTAATGAAGCTGATCAGAATTCCTATACTCCGCAATTTGGAGAGCAAGTCTACGTCGAGGGATTAGGAGGGAAATCAGCCACGGTGGTGGAACCCCCTGGGGATGATGAGACAATCTTGGTACAGTATGGTAAAGTGAAGGTCCGTGTGAAGAAAAGTAGCATCAGAGCCATTCCTTCTAGCATAAAGAGTTACACAACTAGTTCTATCACACGTCAGGGGAGGCAGGTATGTGCAATAAGCATTTTAGGAAGTTCAGTCGTTGGCTAGTTATGTAATTTGTTCAATCTATACATTTGTTACTTGCGAGTAGTATTTTCAACCAGAGTCAATGGAAATCAAAGCTATCTGGCTCGAGTATGAGGCTTAATTAAAGTAAATAATGTCAAGATCATCCTCTGACACATTGACATTTTGGTATTGATTCACGTAAATATGAAATATTCATCAAGGTTGCCATCAGTAGTGAAGTTTTGGTGTTGTCATGGGGAGTTTTCATCTTCTGTGAACAAAAACTAACAATGTAATCATTACTTGCTATTTGGGATGTTATTAGGTTATTTCCGTTTTCCCTGCATATCATTTTACTAACATTGTTTGATACCCTTGATGCCTGCTTATTAAAGATATGAGAAGCACAAAAAATGACTTAAGATGCAAAATAAAGGGACATAGACATCTTCTAACATTAAGAATCTGACATGATAGACACAATGTATTGCACAAGTATTCTTATAGTAAACTTTTTTGCTTGATTTGATTTATTTAGAAACTCGCATTTGGCCCTTCCTTGGACTTTTGCAATTTAACTTTATACCCACCAGTCTTTCTGGTGGTTTTTTCCCATTAGCACAAACTATGTCATTATGTAACTAGTTCCTACACTATCACTTTGATCTAGATGACTTTTGCTACGTTATTTGACAACTTCATTCTTACATGATTGAAAAAATTTCCACAAAAATATGAAGCTGATTACTTATTTCTTCCTTCTAAATACAGAAGCCTCAAAGTTCTAGAACTAACCAATCTTAATTACATATGTCCACTTTATCTTGTTCAATGGCTGATATTGTTGCTCTCATTTTGAATGCTGAACCTTAATCTGATCTAATATTGTAGAATCGGCAGAATCAAGAATCCCGGAGTAATTCCAAGAGCAAAAGCAATGAAGAACCCTCTTATGGTCCAGTGGTGCAGACATCTAAGAACACGGTGGACTTGCGAGGTATGCGAGTGGAAGAAGCTTCTATGAAGCTTGAGATGGAAATTAATGCAAGCCGTCCGTATTCAGTTATCTTTGTTATACATGGTATGGGTACTGGTGCTGTTAAAGAGCGTGCACTTGAAATACTGAGAAATCATGCAAGAATTAGTAATTATGAACCAGAAAGTCCTATGAATTATGGTTGTACTGTTGCTTATATCAAGTGAACCATCATTTTTCTGCTGCAATAAGCTCTCCAGGTTCACCTCTACTCTCAAGACATTCTTTGATAGAAATGAAAATTGATATATAAACTCTCAACAAATAACCCAGCTGGTAAGGAGTCGACTCATAACCTATAAGGTCGTGAGTTCGATTTCCACTGGTAATGCGAAAGCCTTGTTGGTAGGCGATCTGTAAGTACCTCTGTAAGCGCTCATAGAGTCTGAAGGCATGCCCTTATCTTAGTGAGCCATCGAGACTCAACTCACCTAAACTTTGCTTTACCAAAAAAAAAAAATTGATATATAAACTCATAAACTTCAATTCTCGTAAACTCTTTTGTCATATGACAGTTTTTGGCCTGATTTCACAAAATAATTGCTTACCGTACAAAATCTATCATTGTGTTTTTACTATAAAATGGGGGTTTTATGTGGGCAAACGAAATTTAGGGTCTCATGTGTTAAAACCGAGACATAAAAGAGTGTTTTTTTTTTCACAACTTAGAGCTTAAACATCTTTTATTTTACAATTTAGCCTATAAGTGAGTCTACAAAAGGAAATGTATCCCTCACTTCTTTTGTTTGTTTAGTTGTCTATTGCTTCCAAATACCACTCAACAATTTTTTAACTTCAATGCCAAAATGAGGGATAAAATGTGATTTTGGCTTTTAAAATTTTTGGTTGCAATAATCAGACCGTTTATGATTAAATGATAGTTAGAGACTATTCCTTTTAACCTGTAATAATCACTGAAATGGATCTTCTTATTTCTATATCAAAATGTTTTATGTACACAACTTAATTCGAAACCACAAAATTGGGTGTTTTTTAAGGGTTGAAATCAAAATTTTCATAATATAGCTCATAAGGGCAAAAGTACTAATTTCGTCCCCAAATTTTATACCAATTGTCAATTTCGTCCCTAATCTTTTTTTGTTGTCAATTTTGTTCTTAATGTTTCACATTTTGGTCAATTTTATCTTTTGCTCTTACTTTAGCTAAACATTATCAACAAAATCTACGCAGGAGCGGAGCTAGGGGAGCCAGCCACCCCCCCCCCCCCAATATTTTTATAATATATTATGTTTTACTTATCATACTAACATTAATTCACTCATAGCCTAGTGGTTGGCTCCCCGCAAATAAATTTTTTGTGTTTTAATGGTCAAGGGTTCGAACCTAGGCTAAGATAGTTTAGGCTTATTTTGGACCTACCCTTGTTTTATATTTTCCTGGTCTTTTTTTGATGCCTCTTAAACCTTTTTGTTTTTTTGAATAATCAGAACTTCCTAGAAAAAACTATAGCATCCATAAAAGAAACTGAAAATGTTAGGAAACAAATTTAGAATTGAAGGTCAAGGGTTTGAGCAGTGAAATGTGCAAACTGATATTTTTTGAGATATCTCTGTTCTCTTTTATGTAATTGTTCTTGTTTTATGTAATTGTTCTTGTTTGAATAAAAAAAATGCTGTTATTTCCCTCATTTTTTCAAAAGTGAAAAAATTTAAAAATATTATAATATTTCTTATTTCTTAGAAAATACAATCTAAAAGTTTAGTTTATTATTTTTAAAGTAAAACATACAAAATATAACAATAATATCTTAGATAATATAACAAAAACTAATGTAATATGTAAATATCAAATTTTAAGCACGATTCATTATTTTATATTATTTAATTTTTTTAATCAATTCAAATACTATTGTCTCACCAATTTCAATATCTCTTTACATTTTTTTTTATATTTTTTATCCAAATTATACATTTTATCTTATAATATTAATAATATATAAAGAAAAATTAAGCCAAAATTTTATTTTGGTCTCTAATGTTTATCCAAAATTCTATGTTGGTCCTTAATAATTTTTTGTCCTGTTTTGGTCTTTTAATATTTTCTAAAAGTTTCATAATTGGTCTCTAATTATTAAATATCGTCATATTTCTCAATTTCATCTCAAACTCGAACGTTAGGGACCAAAACAAAACTTTAAATAAGCATTATGAACTAAAATAAGATTTTGGCCAAAAATATATTTCGGCCCCTCCTAACTTAAAATCTTGGCTCAGCCCTTGGTAACTAATGATACATAATGTAAAATTGATAGAAAAAAAATTCAAATTCTAACTTAGATTGAAAAATAGGATTCAGTTTGTGTTAATCAAATGATAAAATTAACTAAAATATGAAACATTGGGAACGAAATTGACAGAAACAAAAAAATAAGACGAAATTGACAATTTATATAAAGTTTGGGAACGAAATTAATACTTTTGCAGCTCAAAATTATTGAAAAAGACAGAAGCATCATGGAAATGCGTTTTGTAGCAGAACCTTTGGCACCATTCCTGCATGAATTACACGTTTCAGTCCTTACATTCTCCCACACCCACCCTCCACCGCCACGTGCAGTGCAGATTCTTCATCGCCACACTCTCTCTTTCTATGTATCACCATTCTATTCTTCAGAGTTCAGCTTCAGCGAAATTGAACTAATTAGGCGAAAGAAACCAAACGAAGAACGATGTTGGCGGTGTTCGGAAAAGCCACCGGAAATCCACCGGCGGAGCTGAGTCTTCCCTCCTCCGTCGCGTCGGAGAGTTCTTCGAGGAGGACCGCACCAGAAATCGTAGGCCTGTTTCAATCTATGTGGTCGGATGCTGCCGTTTACAATCTCCCACTTGCCAATTTCATGGCTCTCTCTCATCAAGAACAAAACCCAATGCACCCAAGGTGTTTGTGTTTTTGCTTATGAAATACATTGTTTTTTTATGATGGATTTGTTTGAGGAAATCAAAATGCTTCAAGTTCTTAATTTTGTTTAGCTCGTTGTGCATTTCGAGTTTCAATAGAGAACACACTGAAAAAAATTGTGTTTTTGATTACATTATTACTGCTGCTCTCATCATGCTTATGCAGTTATGCTTATGATATTGAAGAATACTAAACTTGGCTGATTGTGAATTTGGATTTTGTGAAAAACAAACAGAACCTTTGGGCGTCATGTATAATGAAAGTGCTTGAAAATTTTGAAGTTCTTGGCTCTGATTTCCCATTAAATCAAAAGGAAAGAGTAAACATATAATTTGGTCCCTAAAAGATACACTAGTTGACAATATAATCCTTGAAAATCTAGTTTATACACTTTAGTCCTTAAAAGTCATGGGGGTAATACAGTTTAGTTTCTTAAACCAGCTTATTTTTCAAAGACTAATTTGTAAAAACCAAAGGACTAAAATGTTTTGGTTCCATGATTTTCAGAGATTATAAAGAGTCTAAATTAGATTTCTAGAGATGGAGTAAGTATAACTCATGTATCTTTTATCTTTAAGAGACCAATTAATATGTTTAGAAGTCTTATCTCGTGAACCAAATCAGAAAGCCAGGAATGAAAGAGCTAGGTTCTTTCAGATGTTGTGGGTTTTAGAGTTCTGGTTGGATCCATCTTCCATGTATGATAAAACATGTCAGACATATATATATGTTCTCATGCATAAATTTTTCTCCTCCTTTTTTCTTTTCATTTTCTCACTGTTGTTGTGTTTGTAAAACTAATAGGTGTATTGTTGTGATGGATGATATCTTCTGCATTTTTGTGGGAAGTCTAGCAAACATGGCCGTCCTTAGGCATCATTATGGGCTGTCAAGGCAAGCCACAGAAGCCATGATAGTGGTTGAAGCTTATAAAGCTTTGAGAGATCGCGCTCCATACCCACCTGATCAAGTTGTCAAAGACCTTGATGGAAAATTCGCATTCATCATCTTTGATGCCAGAACTAACACTCTTTTTGCAGCCAGGGTGAGTTCTGTTCTGATCAAAAAGAGAACAAATATATGGTTACTTTTTTTCCTTTTCTTCCAAAACTTAAGGGTAAAATCCTTATTATTATATATATATATATATATATATATATATGCATATATGCCACTAGCTAGCCGTCTACTTTGTTTTGTTCGTAGTTCAATCTCTTCTTGAACTCTTGTGTGGACGTTTTCTACTTTCATCTCTGACTCTAGCTGAGGGAGATGCCTGGGAAAAGCCTAGTTTCACATATTAAATTAAGAAAATAAATTATTATTTTAGTCCTTAAATTTGTCTCAGAATTACAATTTAGTCTATACATATTGGAAATATATTTCTTACTCTCTGGATTTTTTTATAAACATTAATTGTTTTATTCAAACATTTCGGAAACTCAATATATATAGATTAAATTGTAAATTTTGAGACAAATTCAATAGCCGAAAGATCATTTAAAAAATTAATCACAAAACAATATTGGACCAACATGTTTGTAGTGGGTTTCACAGTCCTTGACATACTTATATGTATATATATTTTTTTTAATTTACTTGATCTACTTATTTTAGTTTCTTTTAATATTTTAAAATATATGTAGTTTCTAACAATGACAGGATCGAGAAGGAAGGGTGAAATTTGAATGGGGAGTGACAAAGGATGGATCATTGGTGTGCTCTGATGACCCTAACATCATTAGCTATGGCTGTGGAAAAGCTTCTTCACCTTTTCCTCCTGGTAATCATTATTAGCTCTCAACAAATTCAACTAAATCTCCATATTCCCTTATTCCCTAATCTGATCTTCAACTTGCTCAATTCATGCTAACATAATAATTAGCTAGCTTAAGCTCTCTCACGGTGTCACTTCATTTTTTATAGGCTTAAGTGCAATTTTGGTCCCCTAACTTTCGCAAAGGTCTCAATTTGGTCCCCTAACTTTTTTTGTTGCAATTTTGGTCNATAGAGAGAGAGAACATTTAACTTTTTATTCCATTTCTCCATATTTAGATTGATTTATTTTTTATTTAGATCTAAACCAAGACTCATATTTCACAAGTATTAGTTAATTATTTGGCAAAAGTACTAATTTCGTCTCCAAACTTAACACTAACTATCAATTTCGTCCCCAATCTTTTTTTGTTGTCAATTTCGTCCATAATGTTTCACATTTTTGTCAATTTTATCCTTTGTTCTTATTTTAGCCAAATATTATCGACTGGATCTACGTGGCTAATGATATATAATGTAAAATTAATAAAAAAAAGAAACTCAAATCCTAACTCAGATTGAAAAACAAGATGCAGTATGTTGTTAATTTATTAAAAGAAGTTAGTTAAAGGATAAAATTGACAAAAATATAAAATATTGGGGACGAAATTGACAGTGAAAAAAGATTGGGGAGAAAATTGACAGTTATAATAAAATTTGGGGACGAAATTAGTACTTTTGCCCAAGTATTTTGATGATCATTCTTACCGAAAATGATTCATGATGGATAAGGAAAAAGTTATGTGCACTACTTACCACCCACTTCGATGTTTAATTGTTGAATTGGAATGTTGTGTTGCAGGGTGCATTTTCATGAATGGAAGTGGATTGACGAGCTTTGATCATCCACTTCACAAGGTTCGAGCTTATGCTCATGAAGATGACAAAGGAAACATCTCAAATGTGTATTTTCAGGTGGATTTGTATACCAGAATTCCCAGCATTCCCCGCACTGGAAGTGCAGCAAATTGGGCTGATGCTACTCTCCTCAATGCCAATATTGGAGAATGAATCTTTCTTCTTAATTGCATCATTCCAAACTTTCTGTTCAAATTCGGTGAAATGATAAAAAAAAATAAAGTATAATAAGAACTTGAGTCATGATTAGGATCATGTTGATGAGGAGGATGTTACTGCTTTTAATGCTAGAGTTGGGCTGCTTCAGTTCAATCAGGCTCATTTTTAAGCATGTTGGATAGGCATTGTGAAAATCTATTTATAACTTCTAGGTGTGCATGTTAATTATATTTTTAAAATCTAAAAGTATATCAAAATAACATGCATTTTAGAAAATATTAAATAGTTATGATGATTAAAAGTTATATTTTTCTTTTTTTTAAAGAATCGTTGAAAATGAAATACCAAAGGCCATAGAACAAACAGAACGGGGCAAATGATGCAGTCCATGTATATACTTTCTGTTAGAGATTATATGCCATGAAGAGCTTCCTCTACGTGCCAAGCTCCTTCATTGGGCTTTTTTTTTTCTTTTTGGGTAATGCAAGGCCTCAAAAAGGATGTTAATAAAACTTTAAGATCAAAGCATTATTTTGACCTTAAATGTTTTGGTGTTTATTTTGATTTTCAAAAGATTCAAAATGTTTATTTTAATCCTGAATTATTAAACATGATTATATTTTTTT
>QANZ01046661.1:85963-109106 GCA_003254925.1 Chamaecrista fasciculata
CTTTTGTCCTTATATTAACAATTATAATATGTTTTCGTACAAGCAACGTCAAAACTTGTTGAGGAAGGAGTCGAGAAAAATGGCAAAAGTTGCAAAAAAAGAAAAAGAAAAAAAAAAGATGCGTTATACTTATAACTTATAAACCAGTAATATAATTTACTCTTGAATTATAAATTATAAATAAATCATAGTATAGAGTTTTAATCAAAAGTCATATTCTTCTATTTAAATATCTATATCTATATTTATTTATATTTATATTTATATTTATATTATATTTGTGAGTGTGAGGGTACTTTTGGTTGGTCAAAAATAATTAAATTAAAAATTATAAAAATATCAAATAAACATGTAGAACTTGATAATTAGTTAAGTGTATAGATAATGGGAGAGAGAAAGATAAAAATTAATAGATGAAATTTAAATAAGTGAAAACTTATTATTTGTCTTTTAATTTTCACACTTTTAATGATTTAGTCCTTGAATAATAAAAATATATTATTTAGTAAAGTTTTTCATTAATATTTAACTAAAATAAGAGCAAAGAATACAATTGACGAAAATATAAAACATTAAAATAAAATTAACTGCAAAAAAAAAGATTAAAGATAAAATTAATAGCAGTAGAGTATAAAATTTGGAGACGAAAAAAGTATTTTTTTTGTTATATAACTCTAATCGTTGAACGGCGCATACCTAATTGTTAAAGTAGCTAATTTGAAATTTACCCTATATATTATATACACACTATTCAGATTAGCAGAGTCCAAAGGCATTAAGGCAAGGGACACTTGTTGTGACTTGTGAGATTCTTCTCATTTTACTCATACTGATACTGCAGGTACGTTCCTTCGCTTTTCTTATTTCATTGTCACTTACCTCTTAACCACTCTCTCAATCTTTTCTTTCGGCTCGCTCATTTCGCGTGATTTTCACCCCAGAATCATTGACAGTTGCAGAAAAAACAATTAAAAGTAAGAAAGCGTCTGGGTTTCTGTCTTGCCTGAAAATTTCGTTCGGAATATTGTTCTGTGAACTTTTATGCGTTCGTTCCTCCATTCTTGTTAGTAATTCGTTTCTTGACCTTAGAGTTTTCCATTTTTCTTTCAAACGCGATTGGGTTCTTGGTGTTTTATTCGCAATGCTAGTGTTACCGAGGGAAAATTTGATTCTGAAACTGGTCTGTGTGAAGTGTGATGATCTAATAGTTCGTCTGTTTCAAAAAAAGAAAAAAAATTACCAAAGTTCATATCTTTGAAATTCTAATTGGTTGTTCACACATGAGCCGATTGCCTGTTACTGGGGGCATAAATCTAATAAAAATTCCGTCATTCGTATGATTGTCCATGATTTTTTCTTTTTTTCTTACCTTCCCTTCCGGAGCTTGCTATCCTTCACTGGAAAATTGCTTGAATATAAATGCCGATATAAATTTTCTTTAGATTTTCCTTGCATCTTTAAAATGACACAGAGAAGTTAAGACTCTGATGCATATGACTTGTTTCGTACCTCGGTCAGTCTTCAGGGCAACGCTGTTAACTTTAATTGCTTCTGTATTTTGATACTATTCATATTTCAGACTGATGTGTAGGGGTTTCATCACCTCTTAGTGGTTCTCTCTTTCTTTGCTCTACTTTAATTTATGTATAATTTTTTAAAAAAACTAGAGTTATAGATTAGTTCAGTGGTACACACAAATGTTGGAAAAAAAAAACACAATCGCACATGTTGATTCATTCTAATCCAACAATGCCATCACTCATATAATTTTTGTCTTAGACAGTGTATATTTCTTTCTTATTTACTAGGACAATGGTGCATGCAAGTTTTGGGCTGTTGTCTACTGCACTACTATTTACTTAACTTTTCGTCCTCCTTTTGAATCATAATAATTTTATTGAATTCTTTATTAACCTTTTGTTTTTTAAGTATAATTGGCATGGAAGTATCTAGCCAGAGTGGATTCAAATTTGATGAAGAAGCATTAAAGAGCTTGCTTGATGCCTTTGGTTCAGCATTTTCGCTGGACCAAATAGCTTCTGCCTATTGCAAGGCAAGCCGGAATGCAGATTTGGCTGGTGAAATATTATTTGACATGCAGAGGAGCCCCTCAGACTCTACATTCAGTTCATCTGATACAGATGCTGGTGTTCAAGTATGTGAAGAATCATCAAATGGTTTCTCCTGTGAGAATTCCCTTCAAGGAGAATACTCCAGGGGTTTAAAGCCCAAGACTCGCCCAGTTTCTGTAGGTATGGTTTCAAGCATGCTTGGTAAGGACTATGTCAGATCCCAGCCATCAAGAAATGGTTCTTGTTGTGTTACAAGTAAGCCACTGAAGTTGGATGCAAATGAGCTGCCGATGTCTGAAATCTGGGATGATACAACTCGGCCAAATATTTCAAAGCAGGACCAGCTTCACAAGGATATGGAGAATTTCTTATGTAAAATGCTTGGAGATGGTTTCCAACTTGACAGAGATAAGATTCGGGGAGTTCTTGGTATATAACTCTTGAATTTGCCTTTAAAATAATACTACGGCTGTTATTCTTTTTGTTTTCCTTATTGACATCGTCTACACATTTGAAACTTAAGTAGTTCATTGTTTTATCTGTCTTGTTCCATTTTAGACAACTCAAATTATTATGGACTCCTTTGTTATTCCATTAATCCCAGAGTTGTTCAAAGCATTATTGATTGGCTGTAATTGATTCATCTTGGTATATACTTCTTTTTCCTTAAAATGCTTGGATAACCATTTTTGAGAAAATGTTCTCGTCTTTTACATGATTGAAAGTAACATTTTAATCAAATGTTTTATTTTGATAACATTTTTCTTTGGTTTACTATTTAGTTGCCTTGATATTCCCATGTGGATTAACCACAATTAGCTCAAGCCTGATAATCTAAGACTTTCAGCATTCAGTATCATGGGTCTTGAAAATTTTGACTTGTAGATTGATCTGTTACTATATTTGAATGGTCTCACCTGGATATGACCCAAATTTGTAAACCTTTTTAATTTTCTATTTTGGTTGACTTCACGTCCCTTTATAAGCAACTATTTTTTATTAATTTTATTTACTATAGCATGTTATCAATTCTTACAACCAGTTGTCAAGAACAGTGAATTGGCTACTTAGTAACAATGTTACAGGCTAAACTATTTAGTCCTTGCAGCCCATTTTGTTACTTCATAGCATAAGTGGTTTATTGATATAACTCATCAATTTGAAGGAAAAGCATATTTGTATTTTAAAAAGATTTTATTTATAATTTATTATTCCAATTTCTTTGTATTGACAACTAACCAAATGTTATTGCATACATGCAGATAGTTGTGGATATGATATGCAAAAGGTATGTGAAAATGCTCTTGTGCATTTTTCTTACTTTCATCTTTCTTGAACACTGTGTGAACATTAATATATATTCTACGATAGTGTTTCTCATTCCTTACAAAATGACCTATATACATCGTTGTTAATCATTGTGATATATATTCTGCTTTGTTTAAAAGAATGTAAACTCTCATGCCTTCACTTTCTACCTTTCTCTTCTTATTTTTTTTGGTTCAAATTCCATTTTCCTTTGATGTCATCATTGTGATACATTAAGAAAAAGCACTGATTATGTGTATACATTGAAATCATTCAGAGCTTGGATAAACTGCTGGATGATCCAATTTCAAACTTAGACCAAAAGGCACGTGTCGTTGGTGATTCTTCTGGAAGGGTAAGTATGTATGTCAAGGTTTTCTTAATTGGGGCTCACTAGGATAAATTATTAGTGCACTTGATTACTGTCTAAAGAAGAAACATTACTTTTAGGCTCTTACTTTGTTGGTGATGGTGTTATTTCTCTTAATGTCTTACGTGCACCTTTCTTGGACAAAATCTTTCCTTAGTCAAGTAAATTCTGATTGTACCTTTACAGTCCACAGATATCAATCTTAAATCTGAATTACCTTCATCTGAAAGAAGGTCTCATGATGTAAATCATCGCAAAGGGTATGATCTTTGTTTTTCTTTTTAATACTTTCTTTTGTTTCTTCCTTCTGTTAATATCTACTACATGTCATCATCCTGGTTACCGTTAAATAAAAGTGAGTCTACTTTGTCTTTTGATTTAATCGGACTTATTCTTTATTGGAACCATCACACATTTGGCTTCTCAGTTTTTTTTGCCTCTGTTCATTTAGCAATAGTAGCAGAGTCTTAAATAAAGGGGCTGGTTTACATGGGCAAAGAAAAGAGAGAGATGATCTTCAGAAAGAGGTGTTAACTTCTTTGTTCCATGTCCGCGAGCATTCTGATGAGTCTCCTAAAAGAATAGTGAAGGATGTGAAGAAAGATTCACCATATAGACGAGTTGTAAAAGAACCTCCTCCTGAAGACTCCCAGGAAGATTTGAAGATTGACATGAGTTACTCACAACTAGAAAATGCAGATGGTATTTTTTTTCCCTCTTTGTTGTGGATCCTGATTCTCAATCTTCATGGTTCCTTCTCTATTCCTTAAAACTTAGTTGCCACTCATCTGGTTGTTCAAAGTCCACTTATGTAGCTACATTACTTTGTAGGATTATATTGCGTTGATATTAGGCTTATGGTGATGGAAATATTGATCATAGGATATCTGTGGCGCAAAAGTAAAACTTCCCTTCTAGTTGAGAAAATATGATTCAAGTAGGCGTTCGTGGAACAGAAAAACATCCTTTAAGTTAGAAATCTCAACTTAGTTCTTGTGGACATAAAAAACTGACTTGGTGAAATTTTATAAAAAAAATATTTATAGTAATGTTTTCAGCATTTATATTCTATGGCTTTTAGTTTTTTATATTTTTTATTATTTCTCATTTTTGGTGGGTTAAATTTTATTATTTCACTTTAAATGACAATGATTGGATAGATACTTAAACATGAAAACCAGTTAATGTTGGGTCTCATGGGATAAAGGATGAAAACCCAGACATCAGGACATGTTCCAATAATTTATCCTAGTTTCTTACATGTACATGAATATTATCCTATGGGATTAAATTATTTTTTGTTGTCCCCAAAGATTGAGGACATCTCTATTTTTAAGGTTTGCAAAAGTTTTTATTTCCATCTTAAATGTAATTGTTATCCAAATTAGTAATAAAAAAAATCTAATTTGTCAATCATATAGCTAAGTTGTTTTAATATTTAATTTAATTTCATGATTTAAGAGCAAACTTAGCATATAAAGACAGCATGACATGATCAACAAATTAAAATTTTTCATTTTTTATTTTGATTTTAGATGATAATACTACTTAGGATGACATTGAGAATTTTTGTAAACATAAAGCTTAAAATTGACAGTAAAACTTCTATGGACTAAATTAAAAATGACTCCTATCTTTGAAGATAAAATAGACTTCTAACTTTATTCTGGTCAATTTTTGGATTTCTTCAATTATGCTAGATTGTGTTTGATGATGCTTTTTAAACTAAATAAGGATTTAATCATGAGAATAATTGCCTTGCTACTAGGACAATTATAACTGTGAGACAACTGTTAGAATGTTTGCTGCTTTAACCTAAAGAATTGCTTGTTTCAGACCCATTGACCTTGAGTCATTCCTTATTTTCTATGTTGTTACAACATGGATATTTTACTTTTTCGTTATGAAGTTCAGTTTTATCTTTATATAGCCGACCTGACCTAGTGAGAAAAGGCTTTGGTTGTTGTTGTTGTTGTATAGTAACACATTATCTGTGTATTTCAGGTCCTGAAGATGAGAATGACTACCAGAATCTCCGTAAAGCGGTGAAGGAGTACCGAGCAACAATGAAAGAATATCTTAGAGCAGTATGTCGCAATTTTTGTTCCTGTTCGTAGAGTTAATTTATTTATCTCACTATGATGTAACTATATGAAAGGTGGAATATATTTCGTTTTTGGGGGCCCTTTCTTCAACACAAAGTAAACTTTCCTATTACTTGTCAGGCTTTTGATGCAGGTTCAGAGGGAGATCATGTCAAGGAAAAGAAACTTCTTGATCAGGTGAAATTGTTATAGCACAGTCCTAGAGGATAAGTGTCATTAGAACAGAGTAAAAGTCCAGATTTTTTTTTTTGTCTTCCTTAATTTTTGCATCATACTGATCACACCAAAAATACTTGAGTTCTGAATACCATTTTTCTGAACTCAGATAGTGCAAGCTGTAACTAGATTCACATTGTTTAATTTAATATACAGTTATAATATCCTAGTTATTTAAACATATTAATGGTGTATGCCATTGCTATGATGATGACAGGCTCAATTTTTTCTCACCAAAGCTCATGAAGCTGATGAAGAATCTAGCAAAATGATTGTGGAAACCAGGTTGGTGTCTTCTATTCTATCAAAATGGTTGCTGGAACCAACTGATGAAGTTTTTTCTCCCTTAATTTTTGCATCATATTTACATCAAATATATTTTGCTCTTATATTTGCCTCCCTCTCTGTAAAGGTGATCAACATGAAAAGTTTCTTCTATTGTATTTATTGACAGGGCTGGAGAAGAACAAGAAATGTTGCTTGACTTGCATGACCATGGTTCAAATGAGGCTATAAGTCTATTAGAGTGTCATCTATCTTCGCTCTCTGGCATTCCATGTGAGTTTTTGGTTGTGATATGCTGTGGCCTTTGGGTCGTTTACAATTTTTCTCCTATTTTCATCTTTTATTTTTTAAAAATATTTCCTTATTTCCATCAGCTATCAATTACCTTAAGGTAATCATCGATGCCGACAAGGATGCATCTAAAGTGTCTCGCAGACGAAAACGGGTGAGATCATTTAATTTCTAGCTTTGCTTATGATACAGTCCAGTACCAGTTTACCTTAAACGCTTAAGTTCTTAAATCAAAGCTCCTAATTAGATCTATTATAATCCCTAACACACCTCCTCAAAAAGAAAATGCTCTTTGAACTTGGTGCAAATAAAGCACAAGTTCGTATCTTAAACTGAAGCTTTTTTAATTAAAATATGAAAGGTGTTAAGGATTGAACCCTTGGCCAAATGTCATGGAAGCTCTAATACCAAATCAATAATCATTTAAATTGAGAAAAAGAAACATGTTAGTATGCAAAAGTTTTATTGTAATTTCTGACAACTATTAATTCTTAAGCTGAGGTAATTTATAACTTGTTCTTTTACTGTGGAGTCTGAACAGATTATGAAGCTTCTAGAGAAGGAGTCTATAAAGTGGGAAGAAGGAGAAACTACGGGTACAATTTTGATCAGCTTGGATAAAATAGACCGGAAGAACTTGAGTTTTCTCAAAAAATAATATATGTGCTTATTGGTATCATACCATTGGCTCTGACTAGGTCTAGATAACATATGATTGGCCTTCAAACCGTGCATGATATGCAAAGCAACGTTAGACTATGGATAAAATTTGGATAATTGGATTTGAGATTGCTGAGAGTTTTGGTCATCTCATCCATTTCTTGTCATGTTATAAATTATCAAGTATTTTGCATCAGAACAAGTGGTCTTGAAAAGCTGCAAATACGAAGATCGTTAATTTTTGTCCCAGATTGAGCAAAGTCAGCCGCTAAGTCAACTATATTTGCAGCTATCTCGAGCTGCGAAGAGGTTTTCTTTCAAGTTTTCACAGAAAATTTACATTTTAGAACCGAAGGAGTTTATGCTTTTTTGGGCCAAATATATATATACTAGGCACGCAATATGCATGTAAAATTTTAATTTAATACTAAATTATAATTATATTAAAAATAAAATTAGTTTAGTTTATTTTATTTTAAAATAACAAAAAATATTAATAAAAAAATGGTATCATGATATAAATGTAAATTTAACAAACAATGATAAAAAAAAAAAGAAGTTATTTATTTACAACTTAATTTTATCATGGACTTGAATTTTGGACGTGGTTGTGGGTTGATTATTATTTTTTTATATATAGATGTAATGAGAACGTAGGTACGAGACATGGGGCTTTGTTTTTTATTTTCATTTATATATTTTTTTAATATATTATAGTTAAAATAATTTATTTTATACTATACTTTTAAATGATCGACTACCAGAAAGTTCCTCAGACATATAATATACTAGAGGCTTTGCGTGCTCTAACGGGCACGCAAATATGTATGTAAAATAAATGAGGGACTAAATCGTTAACTCAGTAAAAAAGAAGGGATCAAATAATAATTTTCCTCTTATTATTAATTTTGTACTATAGTTTTAAAATGTGGACGACCAGAAAGGGGTAGAGCCATATAATATAAGATATAGATATAGATATATATATACATGTTAAGAGTAATGTTCAATTTTTCGATAAAATTCCTGTATTTATACAAGAAATCAAAAATTAAATATAGTTTTTTCGGAGAAGGACATCATTTAAATTTACAAATTATCACAATATTTTCTTAAGGTCAGTAATTTTTTTGGGAGAAGGACCTACAGTATTTTGCAATAGATTCATGACTCGTTAAAATCTGACTAAAGAATAGCCTGGAGAACAAGCAGACAAGACATAGCAGCTCACTTTAGTGATGATAAAGAAACATTTTGAGAGTAATGGCAGCCATGTCAACTGGCTCGCATTTCAGTAGAACTCAGGCCACTCGCAGCCTGGAGAATTTGTGAGTAAGATAAGAAATAAACAAGTAAAATTATAAAGGAAACGGGAGCTTTCATACTAGCATCTAGCGAGAAAAAGGACTCCAATTCATTAAATTAATAATTGAGCTACAAATAACCCAAAGCATTTAACAATAATATCCAGAATCAGAGGCTTAACACCATAATTTCCCTCCTAAAACTCAATCGATGGTGGGTGGTACATTATTCTCCTTCCCCGCTTACTGTTTCAAGTTTTGTCAATCCCACCTTCAGCAAAATCAACTACACAATCCGGTCACTGCGAATTAGTTGAAGAAAATCAATCAAAGAATAATTTTCTTTCATGCAAAAATAGTGTAAGGAAGCAACTGTAATCCAGCCAGATACCAGATATAGACCATCCATCGCAAACAAAAATGTATTGCTGCAATTTGACGCTTGAAACTGACCTTTTTCAAAAGCAAACCAAATCCACGAACAATGGTTTGGCAATAAACCAATGAGATGCCTGTTTTGAATATTGAGTGTTTATGGCCGCCTCTTACTAAGAATTTCTTTTGTTTCCTCATCTTCATCAATGTTATCTTTCTTCATACGATCCAAGAGCCCTTCAACTTCTTTGCCATCTCTAATATAAGCTTTGAGGAGGGCATGATACATTTGTTTGTCTACTGGGACAACATTTCTTAATGAGCCAACCAAAGCCTCTATATCTTCAACTTTACCATTGTCACCAAGCCAACTTATTATGCCCGAGATCACCCTGTGATTAGGCTTCCCACCCTTATTTTCCAAATGCAGGAAGGCTTTTACACACTGCAAAGCTTTCTCCATATCACCCTTATCTAGGTATCCACGTGCCACAAAAACCCATGATTTCGGCACGGTAGCCTTTCCCCTCTTCTGTAAGCTCTTAAGCATGGTTTCCGCTTTCTCATACATACCTTTTTTTGAGTACCCAGAGATGACAATATCTGGGATTTCAGACTCATAGCAATTGCCAGAGGATTCCCACTCCTTCAGTACTTTGTCAGCTTCATCAAGCTCACCAAGCCTCACCAGAGATTCTAACATGTTGGAGAAATCCCTGTTTAAACACCTTTTGCAATCATTCTTCTCCCGTTCCCATAATCTGATGACCTCAGTCTTTTCTCCTAGACGGGTATAAAGGGAGATAAGATGATTGTAACCTGTACCATCTTTCTTATCTAGCCTCTCCTCTGACTTCTTTAAGGCATCAACTGCCTCACTTGTAAAACCTTCTTTAATATAGAAATGAGCCACAACAGCATAAGTATTCCAGTCCATGACTATGTGAGATTGGTTTTCCATTTCTTTCAATATCCGTTTCATTCCATCAATATCAGATCTTACACCACATGAATTGATACAAATTCTGTAGGAGAAATTGTCGGGCAAAACTTGATTCTTTTGCATATCAACAAGAACATCAATGACCTTCTCATGCTGACCAAGATTAGTGTACAGACACATAATATCATTGTAAGTTAGAGGTGATTTAGCAAAACCCAACTCCTTCATTTTCTGCAGATGAGTGAGGGCCTTATCAGTTTGGCGCTGCCGAGCATAGCAATTCAAGAGAGCACCATATGTCTTATTATTTTTATCTTGTTCCTTTAAACTATTAAAATAGGTCTCAGCAGAAGGATAGCCATGAACTTTTCCAATCAAATCTAAATGCACTGCATGTTCAGTTGATGAGAATATGCAGACACCATTCTTATTCATCCACTCAGATACCTGCACCATTAAGCAGCACAATTTAAGGCAAAAATACAGGTAACAATGGAATGTTTCAACAAGCTCAAAGACAGTGTTTTCACATCAAACCATGATTTCCATCTAACAAAATATTTACTATCTCGAATTAGTTGCATATCACCTTGAAACAACAGAAAAGTAATCACTACATGGACCATACATATAACTCTTCTCAATTTCAACCTCATTCTGCTTTATTCTCACTGAATTTGTCAATTGTAAATGTTGACTAGACATTTCTTCAAGAAAAGAATAAAAAGTACTTGTTGCAAAGAGCTATTACGAAAATTAAACCAATTCCAATGCTCTTAGTGTTAGATTCGCACACATAGGTTATCAATCAACGGAATCCGCAAAAAAGTTGTCATAACTAATAACAGAACTAACCAAAATGATTCCGTGGGCATCATTCCTAAAACTCACTACCTGACTTCTTCACTATCACCTATAAATTATCGTCAGTCAGTGATCATGAAAGGACATAAATCAGCGATTCACAAAGTCATCACAGATAGCATGGCAGTAACCCAATAATTCTCCATCTCTTTACTTCATTTCCCCATTACTATGGGAAAATTCCATAACTAATGTCTTCAATTTTTTATTCCATGTTTTTCCAAGAAATTAACAATAAATTAGTACATGCAGAGACTTCAAAAGAAATTTAACAACCTGTAGGGCCTGAGTGAACCTCCTGCGCTTGCGAAGATCGCGAATGATTCGCTGAAGCTCGGCGATACGGACCTTGTTCCCCTTGTAGACCCAATCTTCGATCTCAGGTACCACGTTTGCTTTAGGGCTCCCGAGTGGACTAATTTTCGAGTAAAGACAAGGTTTATTATTAGTCCTGCTTGTGTAGTAAAACCTACTGGCAATTGCAGTTCGCATCGCCACCACATTGCGAAAGAGCTTCGATTCCATGGCTAGGGTTTTTCTCTGGATTCTGATTTCTGAGTGAACTATGAACAGAAATGATGAAGCACACAATGATTTTTCTCACCGAGGTTTAGGGTTTAAGAATGGGCCTATTGTAACGGGCTTTTTTACTGGGGCTCAATCTTTTTTGTTTGGAGCAAAGGGGCTCAATCTATTTGATGGGCTTTGATTATTATTTTAAAAAAATGGTGTTTAGTTATTTAAATTATATTTTATAAAAAAATCACGATACATTTATTTAATATATAAAAAATATATAATTTATTTTTTAATAATATAATTACAATTAATATCATCTCTTTATTGAAAATATTAATTGAGATTTCATGTTAAACTTAATGTGATTCTAATTATTTTTATATAACAATCAATTGATGACAAATGTGAAAAAAATCATATTTCTCATCATATCATAGTTGTTATATTAATAAATAGACTAAATTAATTATAATAATATCTCTTAAGAATAAATTTGTAAATTTTATATTGTACTAAAAAACTTAAAGATGACTCAAACCTTGATTTATCATGTTGTCAAAAATTATTTATTTTCACTGGATCCAACCATTTTGCTCAAGTTCATAAAAAAGAAAAATATAGTAAAAAAGGTTTGATATAGTTTCCAAAAGGCCAAAAACCATTGCCATAGTGTTCACTAACCTATCCTTTTTAATATATATATTTTTTTATTTGAGTCTACCTTTATCAATTGCCAATCAATTCATGCCAACTCTTGTTAGTTTCATGACAATTAGCCTAGGAATAAATATAGGACATATATAGTACTTGTTTTCTCATTCTTGATTATCAACATAGTCTCCTAATTTTATCTTGGTATCACCCATATATTGAGAGACACAAATGGGAGTTATCTTTCCCCAAAACACCAAAGAAAAATATTGATTTTTAGTTGAGTTTATCTTTGGTAATTACCAATTAATTCATGCCAAATCCTGTCTGTATCAAGAACACAAAAGTAAAACATTAGTTTGATGACAATTATCACATATAGGAATTAGGAATGTAGGTATATAAGATAGTGTCTTTTTTTTCTCCCCTTTTCTCTCATCATCATGAATTATTAACATAGTCTCCTAATTTTATCTTGGTGGTTACCCATATATTGAGAGACACAATCTAATAACTTGATTTCTAGAGATTTGAAGTGGGCGATCTGTGTTTGAAGTTCCAACTTCTCCTTCTTAAGGTTCTTGTTCTCTTCGATGAGTATTTGATGATGATGATGATTGGTTTCTTCTGTGTTAATAATCACTGCATTATTATTTTCTTCCGAAGAAGAAGCCTTTAGGTATGAAGGGAACATGCTTGGCTCACACTTTTTTCTGGTGATTTCCACTAGCAAGTTCTTGCTTCCTCTTTGAAATTTCTCATGCTTGAATTCCCATCTTTTCGATGAGACTTTCTTGAATCCCTGTGTTTGCAACCACACGATCCATGTGTTAGTAATTAATTATAACTTAACTAGAAGATCAATGCACACTACAATTGAAACAGATTGAGAAAAAAGTTTGTTTCAAATTCCTTCATTTTTTTTTTTCACAAATGTCTTTAATGCATTATAAAAGTACTCTTGCTACTCTTAAAGTATGAGTTGGTTTCAGTTACATCCATAAATCGATGGTATAACTGATACAACAAAAAAAATTAAACCTATAATTGACCAAAAACAAATTTGAGGTACAACTAAAACTAATCTCATACTTTAGGTACTAAGAATACTTTTATTTTCACTATAAGCAATTCTATTAGAGCCATCAAATTGAAACACAACCAATTCTTATTACAAGAAGTTATAATTTTGAAGTTACCACCAAAAGTCCATAAAAAAAATTGATAAACATTTGAAGGCAAAAGCACTCTTTTGATCCATAAACTTAGCATCAACTTTCAATTTCGCCTCTAGTGTTTTTTTCTATCAATTTTGTCTTTAATATCTCACATTTTGGTCAATTTTTTTCATTTGACTAACTTTGTTCAATAACTTAATGACAAATTTCATTATGTTTTCAATCTAAATTAAGATTTTAGTTTCTTTTTCTATTAATTTTACATTATATATCATTAGCCACATAAAATCTATCATTAACATTTGACTAAAGTTGATGTAAAATTGACCAAGTTGTGAAATATTGGAGACAAAATTGAAAACAAAAAAAATATTAGGGACGAAATTAAAAATTGATGTAAAATTTTAAAATAAAAAAAGTGATTTTGCCGTTTTTTTGGAAGAGGCTGGGTGAAGTCATATATAGTATAATACTTTTCACGATCAAATGGCTGCTGCATGCCTGTATATACAACTTTAGTCAAAACTATTTAACTAGTCTGATAATTTAACAAATAATGTGATGATTCACAGTTTAAAAGATTCTCACAATTTTCAATTTTAGTCGCTCATTATTAATTGAACAAAAGTTACAAAAACACATAAATTATACATGACTATTTTGACAGTTTTGAAAATGCAATATGATCAATATATATGCACATACGCAATATGAGATATAAGTAGTTCATTTAATTTGACCAGCTTTATGTAAATAATAACGCATAGTTTGACTTTTTTTTTTAATCCATATATATATATCATTTTTAAAAGATGGAGCAAGTAATTGGAAGAATCATATTTGACTATTAGTTTTAGCAGTAATATTGTTGAGGTTTCTTGAGCCTCCTTCATGCATTTTTTTAAAAAGTTTGTTTTTCTTTTTTATTAAGTAAAAGGTGTGTATTTGATGATTAATTTTATCTTTCATTCAATTCCTCTAATCTTGCATAGATTTTTTTTTTCTTACTGCTAAAATTACAGTTTCACATATAAATGTTCAAACTCATCTCTGAGATCAAAATCTTTAAATACGATTACTTGACTTCATTTTATACTTAAAAATCAAATTTAATCCTATGGATAAATTTCGAGTAAAATTTAGATAAAATTCTTTATATGTTTGTTATAACTTATAAGAATCCCCAATCAACATTTAATACGTGACAAAAATTTTATACATGATCAATTATAATTGAAAGAAAATATTAAATACAACTTTTTACATGACCAATCATTGAAAAAAGAGAATTTAATTGAAAGTTGTGATTGAAAAACTTTATGACAAACAAATAACAAACTTTGTATACGTTTTTAACCTCAACCAAATCATGATTAATATACTTAATAAGTTAATATCAGTACTTAATTTGATATTTATTTAACATCTCCCTAACCAAAATGAAAATAATCATGTGAAAATCAACATAAAAACTGCATTTCACAGATCAACCCTGATATATATAAATATAAGACTAAACTATGACATATAATAATGAATATGGTCAAACTCTGCCTCCAATCCTAGGTGCTCATTTGTTCACACATGCATTCAAAGTTTGAATATAGACTTAAACTAATCCAGGAAAAGAAAGAGAGAGAGAGAGAGAGGGAGAGAGAGAGAGAGAGAGAGAGAGAGAGAGAGAGAGAGAGCATGTGATGGGTAAGTAGTGGTAACTACTCTTCAAAAGTGAAGTCGTGAAGATATTTTATTTTAATTTCTAAAGTTAGTTAACTTCAAAACCCTTCAATGTCCTGTCCATCATATAGTCACTTTTTTTTTATCTTTGAATAACTTTATATATATATGAGCTCAAGTATATATACTTCCATATTTGTTACTAAATAAAAACTCTAGCTTATGACATATTAATTAAAAAAAATAGAGATATGATATGAATATGACTTACATAGGTATTGAGTTGGCGGATGAAACTGGAGAAATTGTTGTGCTTGAAATATCTGGGCAAAGTGAGCTCTGAGAAATCTGCAGGAGACCACACAACAAATCCATCTCCTTCTTCATTCCATGACACTATTCTCATTTTCTTATTATTCCTATCTTCTTCTTCTTCTTCTTCTTCTTCACCACCTTCTTCCACCAAATCATATGTCTTCACCAGAAATGGCGCCGGACACCGCCCCCTTGGTGACCCGGCCGCCGCCGTGCCCTTTCCGGCAGACCCACGGTGGTTATTCAGCTCCACCAATGAATTTTCAGCCATATATATATATGAATTATAAATGGAGAATTAATGAATATGTATATGTAAATGTATATGTGATGAGGCCTAGCTAGCTTACTATGGCTCTTTTCTTCATTTGTGTTGTCCAAACAGATCCTTATTCCACACACTCTTGCTTATATACAACTTGAATAAGTGTGTGTGAGTATGACATGGTGGTAGCTGGGAAACTACTAGCTACTTTGGTAGTGCCGTGTGTGGTGGGGTACTTTTGCCGTTTTTCTTATAATTTATTTATTTATTATTTCGGTTTCTCCAACTTTCTTTAGTTTAATTTTCCCTTTTTAACAAAATGACTATGGTGCAGGAACAAGTGACTAATTAATTATAATTACATCTTTAAACAAAATGACTAAATTAATATTTTTTAAAAAATGACTAAATTAATTATAATTACATCTTTTAATGACTAAATTGAAAATCTATCATCTTTTAAGGACTTAATTATTAATTTACTCTAAATATATAATTTGATTTTCTACGATAGAGAGAAAATTAAAAAAGGATATTTTTGTTTTGTTTGTATATAATTGTGATTTGAAAAAGGGAGGCTATGGTGCAGTTTATTTATAATTAATAGTCAGAGTTAGGAAGTTTCTTGACTTTACAGCATGCATGTGATCTAGTTTGTCTTCAACATGTTTGAATAAGGACCCGACAATAATTAAATTTCAACTTAATTATTATATGTGTAGTTCAATATATATATTAATATACACGCTTTTTTTCTGTTGTGTATTGATTAATTGGTGATGAAAAATAATAATTATTCTTTCCCAGGTTTATAAATAGAAGAACTTTATATACATAATAATATAAACACTTGTCTTTTTTTTTTTGGTAGAGATAAACACTTGTCTTTTTGATGAAATGATATAGACCTTTGTTAAAATGAAAAATATCGTTTATTTATATTTACTTATTTTGTCAATAGCTTTAGCTATAGTTTTCTCAAAGTTAGTTAATTATTTGGATTTTTTTGAAAAATAATTATTGCTAATGGAACATATGTCTTAGTTTTTTTTTCTAAAATATCTAACGCCGTATTATACTCTCTTCAATGAATTTAAGGACGAATTCAGTTATCTTATTTCCTTTTCTTCTGTTGTAAAAATAATTGTATTTCTCTTATAAGTTATGATCATAAAACAAGTAATTCATCCAAGATTATAATCATAGAATGAAACTCAAATAATATAGTTAACTTTTCATGTCCATGGTATTCATATCTATTTATTTTACTATATCTAAGCCAACATTAAGCTTTAAAATTGATCTATGAGAATTAAAATACCTATATATATATATATATTAATTTAATTGAGTGATATCCAAATTTTCTGAGATTCAAGTTTGAATTTATCAACAACAGCCAAAATTAACAACAATAGAGAACAAAAAGAAGGGCCGCGAAGTCTGACCCGCTTTAGAAGGGTCTTGCAATATAATCAAAAAAATAAAAAGAAGGGTCTTGCAAAATAATAACTTCTCACTAACTTTTCACTATTTTTTTATTAAGTTAATTTGTCATTTTAAAATTTTTTGTATATACATTATATTTTTATCAATAGATCTTAGGAGGATATATATATTAAATAGTTACTTTGTAAACTCGTTATTTCAAATTTTATAATTATAAAAGTATAATTTATTCAAAATTTTATACAAAATTACAGACTATAAAAAATTATGGGTATTGAGACCAAGAAATTATTTTTTCAAATTATGTTTATGTTTTTTAAATATTTTATATAATTAATAATATATAAATATCAACACACATATATATCTTTCATGACAATACAATATCAATATTTCATGAGAAAACAAGTATATGCCCTCAGTTTGCTAATAATGATCTGTGTATGGAAAAGAATTCCTTGAAATTAAATCAATTTAAAAAGGTAGGAACAGTCAAATTAATAATATAACTTTGAAATTTTGTTAGATTTGTAGCTAGAAGGAACAAGTGATTAATCATTAATTTTTTGTGTGTTGAGTACTTGAATCCATAATCCATTCCTTCGTTTGAACGTCAATGATTTTCTTTTCTTGACCGCATTAAAAAAAATGATTAAATGAGAATAAATTAATCCAATGATATTATGGGATGGGAAATCAATAATTATGTTTTATAGGTGCAGTGTATGTTGGAGGTAGCACGCTGCATAATGGAATCAAATTAATTAGCCTTTTACTTTAATTGATGTTTGGAGAAGCCAGAATTAAAAGAAGATATAAAATGGAATCAAAGCAAAGTTGGGTGGCACCATTGATTTGACTCTCCAAAAGGGTTAGGGTAGGTGTTTACCTATAGCATCAAGACAATTTGCACTATTATCATCATGCCCTTCAATTAAGGCTTTCCAAGCATTTTTATTCTTTTTTTTAATTATTTTTCTAACAAGTATTTTACATTAATAGATATAACTGTATTTAAAACATTGTCAGATGTTCAATGTAATTATATCTTTAAGTTGAGATTGGAACATGAATTTATCACTTAAGGNCAAAAAAGAAAATAAAAAAATAAACCATGACCGGTTCAACCGGTTTGCCTCCGGTTCAGGCCGGTTTCACCGATTTTTGGCCGGTTCCCTCCGGTTCAGCCCGGTTCTCTGTCTGGCCGGTTATTAAAACGACTCGGACCGGCCTAATGGCCGGTCCGGTCTGGTTTTAATAACTATAGCGTATAGTGAGAGACACTAAACTCGTCTGAAGAATTGTGCCAAAATCCGAAGCCACATTGCACAAAAGTTAAAAACCTAAATGTGAGGTGAATTGTCACAAAGAAAACGTGTATATATTATTATTAGGGGAGATCGACCATGGCCAATTGAACAAACACTTGATTTTGTCATTTTAATTTAGCACATAGTTAAAAAGAAGAGTTTAGAAATTTAAGAGAATAAAAAGGTGTGACAGAGGAGAGGAGAGAATGTAAGTGTATGGAATTGGAATAAGAGTAGATCTGTTACAATATAAATTGGATAGTGATTGCAATTAAGATCCTGAAGAGTTGCAGAAACAAGAGGGCTCAAAGTAGGAAGAGTATGAATTTACAAGCATCATTTTACATTTTTTCATTTTTTTCAACAAACTTTCCTTGGTTTACAGCTAAGTCCGTGAAAGCTCATTGAAAATCAGACAAAAGCAACGCATAAAAGTAAACCAGTATCAGAACTAGATTCCAAGAGAGACAGCAGCCTAAGGTCCCACCTGACCTGTATTATATACTGTATGCATTAATACAAAACATGTGAATCATGTCCTTCACTATCAATATATAAATATCTTCCATTCATAAGCCAACTGAAGTTATCACCATGTTGGGTGCATCTCCCTACCACTATATCTAGAGATCATAAAAGAAAAGTAGAGAAGTACAAACTGCTAAGTTTTGCTAGGATAATACTTTATATATATATATATATATATATATGACAGTAACTATGAACAATCATATGATGGTATCATATTGTTTATCCTATATATACTTCACAGTGATAATTTAGAAGTTTATACGATAAATAGCTTATAAATACTTTACCCTATGTAGTGCAATAAAACCGGACCTACTCTTCAAGCTTACATATGTCTCTTTACAGACTATACACCAGGCAACCAGAAAATAATCTCTGCTCAGAAGACGATGAGACACAAAAGAATACAACAAACAAGGAAAATTGATATTCTATTCAATGACTTGTCTGCTTGCATCTCCTGCCTTCTCAGTCTTGAGCTATTACTTCCTATCGGGTGGTAAGAATTCGGATAGGGGTATAAATTTTCGGGGTTGCCAAAAACTCTGGCATAAACCATCTCTCCAAACATCCCAACCATAGGGTGCTGGAGCCCGGGTGGCGTCATGGTATCACTGAGATTGAGCATTTGTGATGAGGCATCCTCTTGGTGGTTCTGATGATGACCACCTTGAGATGATGGTGTTGGCAACAGAGCTTGAGCGCCAAATGCAGGTGGCCTTGGTGGTACAAAAATATCCTGACGCAATGCCTTGCTGTCAAACTCACTTTGAGCCGATGCTTGGCCTCGGCCATACAGGGGGACCATCGTGGTGTGAGATATTTCAGCCTTGCAAACTGGGCATTGTGGGTGCTCATCGGATTCAAGTGAAGCACTTTGGACATGAAGCCATTTGTAGATACATGGCCAGCAGTAGAGGTGCCCACAGAGGGTGACAACGGGATCATGAGCAAAGTCTAAGCAGATGTTGCAATCAAAACAAGCATTGCAATTTTCGGTCTCTGTCACAACACTTTGGATGCTTTTCCTTTCCTGGGAAAAGTAGTTCTCAAAGGCCATGAATTATGGACACCTTCTCACAAGTTTTGCCAACAGTGCTCCTTCGACCCTGGAGTATAACAGATGAAACCAGTTTAGTAAGTGATGTTATACAAGATCTAATAAAGTTCAGGGCATTAACATTTACAGTCAAAATAGAAAAAGAAACCCAATAGTAGGACATAAAAGTAATTATTCAAATCAAAAGTAAGAGGAAGATGGTTTATTGATTCTGAACTCTCAAACGTTTTATGCAACCTGCTCAAAACTTGAAACAAATCTAAGGCACCAAATGACTTTGCAGCAGGAAAAAAATATGCCACCAATTGGAAAGACCTAATGGTATGACTTAGTCAAGCAGGAACCAATAGCATAAGCACCCAACAATCTGACAATTACGTGAAGCCAACAAATCAGCAAGACTGAATGCTGGGGTGTTGAGTAACATGTTATGTACCTTCCGTCAGATCCTATTGGGCTTTCTATCCATAATGTAAGTTCCTGACACATTCTTTCACTATGTTTCACCTTATTATACCCACTTGCAACTGAATTCCACCAAGATAATGTCACTAGCGTGAAGCTATTTTCCAGACACGATATCTATATCAATATCTTAGATAATAACAAGGCAGCATTAAGAGAAAAGTGTACATCAGAGACAAGGCATTAAGTAACATTAGGCAGAAGCAGGTGAGGGTTGTATTTGTAAAACATCATCTGAAATTAATGATACCATATCAGCAAAGTGTTTAAAAGGATCCATTAGCAACCTCACTGAGTACCAAGTGTTTAAAAGGATCCACAGTACAAGAGTCCTGATCTTGGATTACTATCAACAGCCAGATCATGGGTAGTGTAAAAGATTTTGCACCATGACAACAAAAACAGAAGGGCCTACCATTCTAAAAAGAGAAATAAAACTAAAAAAAAGATTTAGGCATTATGAAATGAATGTTTTAGCCAATATCTGAGGATCCGTTATTGGGATGTACTGAGTTATGAGCAAACAAAAAGAATCCAACTACATCTCATTGTAAAAAGATGCTTACAAGTTTTTTCAAAGGTAACAATGAAGATAATCAAAGATAGCCTTGATGTATAATACAAAGAAGGTCTTAATTCTGTTTGAGATCTACCCACCCCAGTGAGGCAGTGACCCTAAAACTATAAGAAATGCATGTCCCAACAAATTAACTTTCTCTTTTCCAATAAGATAAATCCCTTGAACTAACTCAAACCCATCACAACTTAGCCAGACAACTTAAGTATCAAGAGCCATATGTATCTAGAGTAACAGAGAGATGCCCGTATCTTTTAATCAGTGCAAAAAAAAAAAAACACTTAAATTTCTATGGTTTTTGGCAACCCTATAGATCAGATCTATCCAATTGTACTGCCGTGGGCACATTTATAGCAGAGAGGAAACGTACAAAGTATTCTAACAACTGCATACCTCATGTGACACTATCTCTTATCTGTTCATATTCTTGAGGTTCACTAAACTTTCAGCTAAAACACTCCAGAACCCTATCTTTCGCCTTATAAGAGAATGTATGCAATTACCATACAGTAGATGACAAAACTAAGCAATGCATTACACTACTGAGTATCGTAGACGCCTATAGATCCCCCCTAATTAGATAAACATGCCATCTACTTCAAAATATAGAAGTTAGGTCTCGCATAACCCAGAACGATAAATTGCTTGTCACTCGTGCAATTGGTCTTTAAGAGAATCCCAAACTCAGATCAAAAGTAAGCAGAAACACAGGATCTATCCATCCAGGCAAGGCAATTCACTTCAAATCAAACGAGACCGTTCACACAACCAAATCTCAAAAAAATAAAAAAATAAAATTGCTGAGACTGCTAATTGAAAGGATGAATTGAAGAATAGGAAGCGAAAGACGATGATTACATGATAATGAAATGAAGCAAAATAGGTAACGATAAAAGCGAAGAAATAGACATACCGATAAAGAAAAAGGGGAGAATTTGGGTTCAACGATCCTTGCGTGAGAGGAAGAAGTCCTTTTGAAGAAACTAGGATTGCTATATAGAGCGTGATTTTCGATTTCGAAAGGGTTTATTTATTATACAAAATCAATTTTCCAATTTTTTTTTTCCATTAATACATACAGATACACTCTACTCAGCTGATGAAGACATGAAGCTTCCTCCTATTTGCTATACGCTACACGAGAGGCGCGTGCTTTACGTACCTTTACCAATCACTGTTCCACTTGTTGTTTTTCGCCATCGACAGTTTTTAACTTTTTTTATTTTTTGGTTGAAAATCATCGAGAGTTCGGTTTAGATATTTTTCATAAATATATATATTTAAAGAAAATTAATTTTACCAACAGAAAACAATATGATGAATTGATGATAAAATCATGAAAGAACGTTACGGAAATCATTTTTATTGTGACTTTTTAACGAATAATTCAACCAATTTAATTCTTGTTGCAGCCAAATTCATCAAGCGAAGCGTGTGAGGCTGTTTCAGTTACAGATTCGATATTCGATTTCTAATTTTCTATTCGTAAAGAGCAATATTATAATATTATAATAGGCAAAACTATTAATTTTGCAATAAATTTACAATTAATCATCAATTTTGTTCCAATTTTTTTTTCAATTTCATTTCTAATATTTTATATTTTGATTAATTTTGTTTTTACTAATTTCTTCAAATAAATTAACAATAGATTGTATCTTGTTTTTCAATTTGAGTTATAATTTGAGTTTTTTTTTATTAATTTTACATTACATATCATTAGTTACGTAGATTTTGTCGTTAATATTTGACTAAAGTAAAAGTAAAAGCGCAAACAACCGCTCCACAATCGCAAATTCTCTTTGTCTGTCTGTGGATTTCATTTCACAGGTTCTTTATATTTGCTTTTAGTTTATAGGGAGGGATTGTTTTGATCACAATTCCTCCCTAATTTTGATCTTTTGTTTTAGTTTTTCAATTGAATAAGTCAGATCTTCAGTCCCCCCAAAGTTTGGTGGTGATTTTCTCCATATCTATTTCTAGTTCTACTCTTTCTTTATGAAATGATTGTTCCAATACTAGATCGACTCAGATCTGAACATCTATGTCGAAAAGCTTTCAATCTACGTTAAATTTATGAAGAAGTTTACGACATTTTCATTCCTGAAGAAAACTACGTTTCTAATATGCAGGGAGTATAATTGTAAATGTTTTGTTGACAACACCAAGATCGGTGATAATTTTCATCCTGAGGATATTTTCCACAAAGGATCAGTTGCGCTTTTATTTGTTTCTTTAGTTCAACATTGTTTACAGATTATCCTTCATGTTCATGTACTGTTAGATTTGTGATTTCTAAATGATTGTAAGTGCCGTTTGGCTTTTCCATAATGTAAGTTGGCTTTGATGCTTT
>QANZ01046661.1:109154-171342 GCA_003254925.1 Chamaecrista fasciculata
TTTTTTTTTTGCATTTCTCTTCAATTTCATGAAGAATTCATGGATTAGGGACCAAGATGTAAGGTTTGAGAATCTTTAGGGATGCTCTTTCACTTTCATTTTGATAGTCAGGGACTAAAGTGAAAGGGACTTGAAGTTTTCAGGACTAAATTGTAATTTAAAATAGACAGAGGACTAACGGTGGGAGGTTTTCAAAACATATGGGACCAAAACTGAGTCAAAAAAAGTTATAGGACTGATTTGGGACTAGAGCAAAGTTATAGGACCAAATTCGAGACAAAAAAAGTTATAGGACTGATTTGGGAACTGGAGCAAAGTTATAGGACCAAATTCGCACTTCAGCCAAATATTTTTATAATTTCCTCTACACATCACAATCATTGTATATATTTTCATATATTAACACCATTAACAAATATTATTGAGTAAAAAACTCCCAAAAAGACTGTACAAGTGTACATGGAGATTGGAGAGACGTCTTTTTTTTTGTTTCTTTTTTTGTTTTCTTGGGTGGAAGAAGGCTTTCCTCAATTTAAAAGGCTTCTTGGGGAATTGAAGAAGTTTCTCCATGAAAATGATATAAAAAAAATGTAATTATATAGTGACAAACTAGAAAATGGGTTGCACTTACCTAGTTCAACGGATGTAGGCTGCGAGAGCAAATGATCGTCCAAGTATCTGCAAGAACTTCACAGGGGGGCCCTGCGAAGAATACTCCGACGCCCAAGTTAGTAAGAGAGAAATATGAGAGTAAGAGAATCCTGGGATGCAAATAGTAGCTAACCTTAAACTGTTGAGTTGGGCTCTATTTATAGAGCAGGGGGAGAGAGGTGGTCAGCGCGCGGGGCGCACCACGTAGCCAGACACGATCTCCACCAGCGGAGGTGGTGGAGACCGAGATTTGCGGAGCAAGGCAATCGTGGGTGATTGCATGTCGTCTCGCTTGGCGGTTGCCAGGAAACTGGAGATCGTGGGTGTGACTAAGGTCGTGACCCACGATCTCCCTCAGCGAGGTTTGCGGGACAAGGCAGTCGTGGGTGACTGCGTTAGTCCGGAGGCGGGCACTATGACCGAAGGCGGAGCACGGACGCCTCTAATGCTCAGATGGGCACTCGAATGGCTCTAGTGCTCCTTGTCAGGTTTGAAGGGGCCCGGTTCGAGGGTTACTTAGGCGTACGCCCAAATAGTGATGTATCATATAGTATAGTTGTCCTTGTCGTTTCTTTTTCTTTAAATTGAATACTTAATTGTCCTAATCTTCAAATTCAATAAATATATTTAAAACAAAAAATAAATATTTTAATAGTTCTCTCTATTTGATGGTGAGGAGTTTTGACTTTTGTAAATTGAATTATTTTTCTTCTTATTTTATGATTTTTAGTCCCATACTCCCATGTTTTACAATAACATACTTACAACGTTTTTGTTTGATTTTTTTTTTTCTATTTCTTACTTTGAAAAAAAGGTTATAGATTTAATTATTTAAATAAACAAGTATTTAATTGTTGTACCATAAAATTAGCAAATAATGCCTCTATTCTAACAAGCCAAACAATTACTCAAACATTTGAGAGCTCACAAGCTAAATTTTTCTCCTTAACTAAGTATTTGTCAATGGGTGACATTAGAGAATCAACTGAAATAAGTTCACTATATCAACTTTAAAAATAAATTATAACTAACTTTAAATTCAAATTACTTTGTTCTTTGAGTCTTATTTTATTTAGATTGGAACATTTGTGATTATTGGAACCACTATGCAAACACACTTTAGATGGTACTATGAATCATGCAACAAATGTAAAAAAGAAGGTTAAAACTATGGATGGGCAATTATTTGCTCAGGATGTGAAAGTAAAAATATAAAATAAATTTTAAAGATAATGTTGAAAAGTAGTCAATAATTATTTTTTTTGATAATTCTCTAAAGTAAAAATATTAAATAAATTTTAATGTTAAAAATTAGTCAATAATTATTTGGACTTGGCTTTAAAAAGTGTCATTGCCTTAGTTAACCCTTCTTTCAGTCGTTCGATGATATAATGTATAGTCAAATTTAAAGTTTGTTTGTTTATAATATAAGTGTCATCGGAAGTAAGGGTGTGCGTGTTTATAAGTAGGATATATGAGAATAAAGACTATCATCACTCGTCTTAGGTGTTTTGTCCATTCCCGTTTCTATCTAAAAAAAAGTTTATTTTGTTTTATTTTTTTAAAGTTAAATGAAATTAAGAGAGAGAAAGAAATAAAAAGTAAAGTGTTAAAAGCAACCCGAAGTTTTATAGCACTATTCTAATTATTTTTAACTTTCAAAGTTAAATAACTCTCTAAAAGTTGTTATTCGTAAAAGATATGTTGTTGCCTCTAACGTTTGGGGTCAATTTTAGTTATGCCCTCAATGTTTGTTTTGTGTCAGTTATGCTCTAAACGTTTCACATTGTTGTCAATTATACCCTAACCTCAATTTTTTTTGGGCCAAAGTTTTATTTTGGTCCTTCAAGTTTGTTCAAAGTTCCGTTTTGGTCCCTCAAGTCTCCGACGAACTTTCTGACGAGATACACGACAGCCCCAACGACTACAAAAACTCTTAATCTAAGGTTTTTTTTTACCTGAGTTCAATGACGGCATTCATTTTGCGAACAAATGACCGAAAATATGATTTTCGACGATTGTATAAATTTTTCGGCGACTATATAATTTTTTGGTGGCTTGCCAGTCATTTTTTCGCAAAATGGAGGTCGTAATTGAACCCAAGAGGTCAAAAAACCTTAGATTGAGAGTTTTCGTAGTCGTCGGAGTCGCTGTGTATCTCGCTGAAAAGTTCGCTGGATACTAAAGTGACCAAAACGAAACTTTGAGCAAACTTGAAGGACCAAAATAGGACTTTGGCAAAAAAAAAATTGAAGTTAGGATATAATTGACAACAATGTAAAACGTTGAAGACATAACTGATATAAAACAAACATTGGGGGCATAACTGAAACTGACTCCAATCGTTAGAGACACCATCATGTATTTTGCCTTCTTATAAATATTTTTATATTTTATTAATATATAAAAGATTAACAACTTTTGGCCAACAAAAGTATTAAAACCTAAAAGCATATAACTATTCACGCACAAAATATAACTGACCCAAAAATGTAATCCAAAAAGTTAAATGCGTAGAGAAAGTTTCAAAAGCAAATAGGAAACTATTTGAGCGCGCGAACAGAGAGAGAGAGAGAGAGAAAGAGAGCGTCAAGCCTAAGCTTTGAGTTTCTCTATCAGAAATCCGAAGCGTCTCTTCTCAGAGCTTCGATTCATCAACAATGTCAGCAAATAAAACCGTAGTCAGGAAACGAGGATCCGAACCCGACCTAATCAAATCGGACAAGAAAAACCGAGTCGGAGGAGAGAATTTCGAGTTCGACTTTGATCTATCCGAGTTCGTCTTCTGATAACAGTTTACCTTCATCTTTGATTTGATTCGATTGGTTTGTTTGTTTATTGTTGGAATCGTATTCTGCGTTACTTCGGAAATTTGAAATTATTGCGATAAATTTACAGTGACATCAAGGGAATCATGTCTGCGCTTCACCACATCAGAGAGAAAGCTCAGAAGGACGGTCAGAAGAAGAACGAAGAGACTATTTCCAGGTATTACGATGCGCTTTCATATTAATACCTGAACATTTATTTTCATGAGTTCTAATGGAGTGCTTTAGTGGCTTTGAGTGATTTAGCTTTTGATTTTGTATTGTGAGACTGATAAATGATAAATCAATGCACATTGATTCTGTGATTCATCATAATTTTTAAATTATCAGGCATTCAAACTGTTAATTAGGTCTGCGTCGATTTTGTTTGTCAAATTAAGCTAGCCGAATATGTAGTTGATTTCGAGAAATGTGCCGATGCCTCTTACGAGAGACTTAAAAATTGGTGAAATAAAAACAGAAAATCGAAATTGAATGATGCGACGGGTTTGTGATCGATGTATTCTGTTTGTGACAGTGTGGCATCTGAGATCAAGTCTTTGATTGAGGAATTGAAGCTCAAAGTTGATAAGGATAGGTAAAATCGAGGCCGATTAATTTCAAATTCAAATTGCCCGGGACATCCTGAATCTCTATTTAGCCATATCTCTCGTTCTGTTTCACTGCACTTACCAAGGAGTTTTGTTTTTATTATGTCAGACAAAGTTTTGCTAAGGCGCTGTCAAAGAGTTCCAAAGACGTATGTGATAATAACTAGTCACCATTATATAATTTCTTAAGTCATGAGAAGTAAGGGAATTACTTGTTACCCAAAACTTATTTTATTTGTGATTGCTAACCTGCAGTGTGAGAATTCTTTGAAGAATGAAACATCGAAGTTTCAATCGCTACATGAAAAATTTTCCAAGGAGAAAGCCACTCATCTGCAGGCCTTGAAAGGTAGGTACTCACTCTAAAGTTGCTCTCACTGACGTTGTCTGTATGAGTTTTCACCTTCAAACTGCTTGTCACAGCAGCTGAAACGTCTTTTTATTTTTAATTCCTTTAGAGATGATAAGTAAAAGTAACAAACGCAGAACGTTCTAACTCACTGAAGCAGCAGGAAATCTCGATTTAAAACAAAAAAGAACTGAGGCTTGTTTTGTTGTGTATCCATTGCACCTTGCAAGTCATCAGTTTTACTCTTGGATCTGTCGTTTAGTTTTAATACTGAGTTTAAACTAGAATAGAAGTGCAACGATGCTCTTTTTTTCTCATTTTGGAGGGCTGTTTGTTGTTTGTCCCGAATCGGATCTCTCGTTATCATTTTCAAGCAGAAAAAAGGTATTTGCAGATATATGATAGTATTTAAAGCACAATAAGAACTTGATAATCTTAAATGTAACAGTCTCAGAAGCGAAGACAGCATAATTAGTTAATCAAGTTAGTCATTTGCAAATATGAAACCTCAGAGTCCACTCCCATCAATCATCAGTTATTTCCCAAAAACTGGAGTTAGAAAATATACGTGCTTCTATTTTAAATGATAATTATTTAGATTACAGTCTTTTCTTGTTAGGTACTAATTACATAGTGGTTGCTTCTGTTTGCTAGATATTATCTCTAAATTTGAAGAAGAGAAGGAAAAGCTATTCTTGAGATATGAACAACTGAGTAAGCTATTGATTCATTTCATCTGTCTTGGTTAAAAATGAAAGTCTGGATGCTATAACCATTGTATCATTTTAATTCTTTCCAAAGGTTATTTATATAATTTTTTGGCCAAAGTGCAATATTGGTCCTATAAGTTTGCATGAGTTCCCAGATCAGTCCTATAAGTTTTTTCGTCTCAGATTTGGTCCCATAAGTTTGAAAAATTCTCACCGTTAGTCCTATCGATATTTCCGTTAAATTTTTTCCGTTANATATTGCACTTTGGCCTAATTTTTTTCTTTCAGCTTTTTGAATGATTTTCATATTTCAGGAAAGAAAGAAAGAAATATGATAGCTGAACAAGAAAAGGCTTGTAATGATAAAATTGCCCAGCTGGAAGATTCACTAAAAAAGAAGAAACAGGTATACTTATAATAAGCATCGGGTTCTTGGATTTTCTGCTGCTTTCCTTCCTGCCTCTGTTAGTTTACACCTGCACAGCACAACACACACACACACACACACATGTATATATAGCTCACTTAGGCATGCAGACAGAAGCATTTAAACTATTCCTTTTCTCCTCCACAGGATGACAAAACTTTCAGCATTTTAAGAAAAACTCTTGGTTCCTTCTTGGAAAGTGCCTCGGATGAGGATTTTCCACCTGATGATTGAAGACAACCACGATTCATGAAAAACTCTTTTCAGCCCCTGATTTTACTACTTGGATATGTAATTAGAGATAAATTCTAGATCAAGCCTTTTGTGTAGTTAAACTCACATTTGCAGTTACACGTTGAAGTTATGATACCTCAATCCTTGTATGCAGAGCTTTACAATATTTCAAGTAGTCGTTAAGATTACTTCAAGATGTTTCTAGTGAGTCAAACATCCTTTCCAAACTTGTTCCTTTTAATTCAAATTCTCATTAAGAAAAGTGTTCACATTAATCTCTTAAAAGTTAATCTTTCTTGTTAAATAGTACATGATTATTATTCATAATTTGCCAACTATATAACTACCCAAAAAGTAGATTACTCTTAAATTGTTTTATTGTTTATAACTCATTAAAGTAGACAAATGATGAATATATCTTAAATCTATCTTTGGCTCAACTAAATATGGAAGAACGTTATGATAGTTTCATAAAATATTTTTGAAGTAGCGATTTTAGCTTATCATTAGACGACTTTAATTGAGGTGAAAAATAGTTCTTTTGTTTTTCAAACTATGATGTCAGTTTTATTTTGACCTTAAAATTATTTTTTTGTTCTTTGTTAGTCTTTAAATTTTTGCATTTGTCTCATTTTGGTCCTCAAAATATGATTTCATCTAGTTTGTCATTATTTTTACTTTAGACATTTGAGATTGACCATTTCTCTTATATATGTATCATAATAAGTAAGCTGACAAAGAGAAAAAAATTATTCTTTAAAAGAAAAATTAATCATAAATTTATTTTTAATTTGTGATCAAGAATGAATATTTTTTTTTTCAACTTATTTGTTATGATACCTAATTCATTTTAGCTCTACATGTTAAAAATAACCACAAAAATGAAATGAAATCACATTTTAAATATCAGAATAAAAAAAATATAAAAGTTTAATAATCAAAACAAAGTAAAAAATAATTTTAATGACGAATCTAAAAAGTTTACAAATCTTATATTTTAAAAGCCTAAATTTTAAAAACTATCAAAAGTCAAAACAACGAACGATTAATTTCCTAAAAAGAAATACAAGAGAAGGAAATTGAAAAGCATATCCACTTATGTTATGGTGGCAATAAAACGGGACCCACCCAACCCGTTATCTCTCAAAGGAAAGCAAGAGACATTTTCCCCCATTCGCGTTATCCTCATTTTCTTTCCTTCTCTTCCACTCTCCCCTTTTGTGCATTTGTTGCTATCTACAGCATGAAATTCATTTGGTAGTGAAAGAGAAGCCCCAAGGTACAAGGCTCTTAATCAATATAGAGCAAAAATGGCATGTGCAGGGCTTGTCTTCACCACCCCTTTGAGTTCAACTCCAATTCCCATTTCTCATTCTTCGCGATCTTTCCCTAACCTCCTTTCTCGTTCATCTTCGATTCTTCGCATTCACTGCTCGGCTTCTAGTTCAGAGGCTAGCCCAGGTTAGATGATCACTTCTGACCATTGTTGAAATTCAAGACATTGTACAATATGATGGGTTCGGTTCGTAGCTAGTAATTTCTTGCTTTTTTGTGTGATTTTATCATATGGGTGTTGCTTGAATCACCATTGCAGCAGTGAAGATTAAAAGGGACTGATCTTGTTAGATAACTTGCTGCCCTTCTATATGTTAATTGGCATAAATGACTTTTGATAGTTACATTTGATTATCTTTACCTTAGCTTCTCCGTTTCAATAATTTTGAGTAAATTAGTGATTTGGTCCCAAAAGATGATAAATGTCTCAATTTAGTCATATACAATTACAATCAGTTAAGCTAGTTTAATGTGATTCTTGTTTCCACAAATGCTTATTTGGAGCTAAATTCATGCGGTTAAGGGAAAACATGTGCTTTTACTTTGTAATTGCTGTACTTGTTGTAAATGGGTTGAAATTCGTTGTCATGTTGCCTTTATCCAGAGAAACTTGTGACCACAGTCGATACTTCTCTGACCGGTGGTGCATTTGATTTCACAAAAGCAACAAAATCACTAACTAATGAGTTGATCTCTTCACCAAAGACAGTAATTCTTCTAAGGCATGGTCTTAGCACTTGGAATGCAGAAAGTAGGATTCAGGTTTGTAGTTTTTCTTTTATCTGCTCTCTTATGTTGTTTGGTGGGATGTAGGGGTTGGTTTGCAAACTCATGGTAAAAGAGAGGGTCTGGTAGTAAATAATGATTATTATGATTGATTCTATCTCTTTTATGCCTTCATATGCAATGCATTCTTGATTACATATTTTGTATCTGTAATTTTGTTCAAAACATTGAATAGCTTTATATTTCTGATTGAAGTGTTGGTTAAATTTTAAATATTTAGATTTTTCAAATCAGACATCATTCTTTCACTTTATCTAATGCATATAATCATTAAGTTGCTGATATATTTGCAGGGAAGCTCAGACTTGTCGGTACTAACAGAAATCGGATTGAAGCAAGCAGAGTGGTGCAAGAATGCCTTACAAAATATATATTTTGATCAGTGCTTTGCAAGTCCAATATCTCGTGCCAAGGTTAGAAACTAGAAAACTTAATCCTAGAGCATGTTTATATTATACTGATTTTCAGTTTATTAAAAAGAAAAAGTTTGTTGCGGTATGATCTAGCAAACTGCTGAAATCGTATGGCGAGGGAGGGAAAAGCCATTGATTTTTCTTGATTCACTGAAGGAGGTATCTCTATATCATCTTGAAGGCGTGACAAATGGTAAGATTACCTCAATTAATTATGCTGAGCAACTAAACTAAACTTTATAGTACTTTAATAATAACATTGCATTTGTCAATTGACAAACAATTTAATTGTTCATAATTCAATTACTGTTGTGACATAGTTAACTTTCTTACATTATGATAGGACGATTAACTAACTGTACTAGGTAAAGTTAATCCTACTTAATGTTGTCATATATAACATGTTATAAATTAGGCTAAAATGCATAAACCCCTCCCCCCCCCCCCAAACCCTCTCCCCCAAATAAACTTTAGTCATTATGCCAAAAGCCTTTGAACTTTTAAAAGTGACGAAAGACTCTCAGAATTTTATTTTTTTTTTGTGCAAAAGATCCCTGTTGTTTATATTTTCATTCAAAAATTCAAGTTTTCTTTTTTTGAATTTTATGATTGTTGTTGTGTTTTACATTGATCCAAAATTAAAAACTATTGTTGCAATTTATAGTAGCCAAAAAAACTAAAAATTTCTTGTTTTTTTCAATGAAAAATTTAACAAAAGGTGTTATTTGCACAAAATCAAAAGTTCAAGAGTCTTTTGTCACTTTTCAAAGTTCATGGATTTTTTGTCACATTGACTAAAGTTCAGGGGAGCTTTGTGCATTTTAGCCATTATGATTTGTCTATGTTGTTAATGTTTGATTTGATCAGTACTCTTCCCACCATTCTTTATTATACATAAACTGAATCAATATGTTCCTACTTTGGAGGCAGCGGATGCCAAGAAAATATATACAGAACAGTATAAAACCTGGAGAGAAGATCCAGCCAATTTTTTCATAGATGGTAGATATCCTATAAGAGATCTCTGGGGAGATGCGAGAGATGTTTGGAAGGAAATCTTATTGACGCCTGTAAGATCTTCTTGCTATTGTCATTTACAATTTTGCAAGTATTGATTTGGAAGTAACATCTGAGGTTTTTATCTGATTCATCAGGGAGAAAGCTTTCTTGTTGTGACTCACAAATCTATATTGAGATCATTAACTTGCACCGCCTTAGGTCTAGAACCAGAGAGGTGAGTACTTGTTGGTGCTGTAATTTTAAATTTCCTATCATCTTGAGTGCACTCAGTGAAAGATGAACTTCCAATCTTAAATTTAGTGATTTTTCTTAAGTGATTTACTTTATTTTCTATATTCTTTGGATTTTACATAAAATTTGTAGAATTTTTGCTAATTTATTTTGTTAATTTGAAAATAAAGTTAGTTGCTTGCTTGAAATGCCAAAACTTGTTGCATCTGCATGGTTCAAGAAGCGACAGTCTGCTGTTTTCTTTCCATCTAGCAGCTAACATCTTTAGTCTTGGACTTTGATTTTAAATTTTTAATGGTCAGGTTTCGTGCATTTGAAATCAACAATGGTGGGTTATGCATATTCAACTTCAACATCAGAGGTGAAGCCATGCTTCAGGGATTAAACCTGACGGCTCACATGTACAGTGATCATGTCTATCCTCCTAATTGAAATTTCTCAACAGAAACCTATTCTGACTACTACTGCTATCATAGCTTCAAAGTGTACCATTGAACTTCACCTCTTAGCATATAAGATGAGGTAATTCTTGTTTTGACAAAGTGAACAACAGCCTTCTGAGTGGCAAGTGGGTTCACGTCCAACCATGAACGGTTTAAGTCAATGCTTCTGCAGTGAGGGGCTCAATAGAATCCCAAGAAGAAGAAAAGAAAGTTATGGGTGTATAGCAATTACAGATTGAAGTGTAAAAAAAAAAAAGTAGTTATGTGAAATTGAAGTATAATATGTGTAAATTCCATTGCTGAAGTTATTCCCTATCTTTGTTCTGTTGGCTTTGTGATTTCTCAATGGAAATGTTGAGTTTTTGTCACTTGAACAAGTTTCGTTGAAGCATCAATATCATGAATTCATGATGGTTGGGTTGGAAAAGATGTAGCATGTTATGTTTTTACCGGAGAAATTTATAGTAAAAGTATAAGGAATTTGATCTAAATTATGTTCCTTAGGTCCAAAGGAAGCTTATTACAATAGGTATGTTATTTTTTAAAATGCTATTGTGTTTATTTAATAAAATATTCCCTTGATATGAAAAAAAAGATCAAAATCTCAAATTGGTCCCTAATATATGGAATAGATTTCAAATTGGTCCTTAATGTTTCATTTGTTTCATATTGATCTTGTATAGTTTTATAATTTTGGAAATTGGTCCCAAACCTATTTTCGAGGTGCCATTTTTATTTTATCATGAAATGAGCAATGCACTTTTGAGACTCAATTTGACATTATTTGTTAATATCTTCACTTAGGTAGAAAAATTACTCGTCAAAAGCAAAATGTAACTCAGAATTTATTGCATTTAAACTTAAAAGGATAAAGATACGATGATTACATATTTAGTAGTTTGGAACCAATTTCAAAAATTATGAAAGTATATAGAATCAATATGAAACAAATGAAACATTTAGAATCAATTTGAAATTTACCTCATACATTAGGGACCAATTTGAAGTTTTGACAAAAAAAATTAACAAATTACCTTGTTGCTATTGGTCTATTGGATAAAAGGTNACAAATTACCTTATTGCTATTGGTCTATTGGATAATCAAGGTACCAAAAAAAAAAAATAAATTCCCGCGCCATTACCGAATACCTCACTGTATTTGCAGTTTGCAGATTGCAGAAAAGCTAACTTGATGAACGAAAGTTATTAATCTTTCCTTCCAGTTTCTTTCATGGCAAGTTTTCATGGAAGCCAAAACAGTCCCAAGAAAATCCCAAAATGACAGAACGGCCTCCGCAGTCTCCAGAATATCGAGCTCTTCTCCGGGCAGGCCCGCGTCTCGGCCCGCTCCGGCAAGCCCATGCCCATCTCGTCGTCACCGGCTGTCACCGGAGCCGAGCTCTCTTGACGAAGCTCATCACACTCGCTTGCACCGCCGGTTCAATCGCCTACACTCGCCGTCTCTTCTACTACTCCGTTCAATCTTCGACACTCGCCGATTCTTTCCTCTTCAATAACCTCATCAAAGCCTCTTCCAAGTTCGGCTTCTCCCTCGACGCCATTATCTTCTACCGTGAAATGCTACTTTCTGCCATTCCGCCTTCCAGCTACACCTTCACTTCTGTGATAAAAGCTTGCGCCGATCTTTTGGCTTCGAGAATCGGTAGATGCGTTCATACACATGTCTTGGTTCATGGTTACGAGTGCAATACGTTCGTCCAAGCGGCTCTGGTTACATTATACGCGAGATCGAGTGATTTGGGTATTGCTCAGAAGGTGTTCGATAAAATGCCGGAGAGAACTATTGTGGCGTGGAACTCTTTGATTTCTGGGTATGAGCAGAACGGGCTTGCCAATGAAGCACTAGGGCTTTTTCACAAGATGCGTGCGTTGAATATGAATCCTGATGCTGCGACTCTGGTTAGTCTTTTGTCTGCTTGCTCTCAGTTGGGGTCAATCCAATTGGGAAGTTGGGTGCATGGATTTATCCTAAGCAATGAAATTGAAGTGAATGTGATTCTGGGTACTGCGTTGATTAACATGTTTTCTCGATGTGGCAATGTAAGGAGAGCACGGGAGGTGTTTGATGAAATGCCTGAGAGAAATGTGATTGTGTGGACGGCCATGATTTCTGGATATGGAATGCATGGTTATGGAAATCAAGCAATGGAGCTTTATTATCAGATGAGAGCGAGTGGGGTATCTCCCAATAATGTCACATTCGTTGCTGTATTATCTGCTTGTGCTCACGCAGGGCTCGTCCATGAAGGACAGAAAGCATTCACAAGCATGAAAGATGAGTATGGTCTTATCCCAAAAGTGGAGCACCATGTGTGTATGGTTGATATGTTTGGGCGAGCTGGGCTACTCAATCAAGCCTACAATTTCATCAAACAGCTACATCACAAAGATCTCGTTCCCGCCATATGGACTGCGATGCTAGGTGCTTGCAAGATGCACAAGAATCTCGATCTTGGTGTTGAAGTTGCAGAGCATTTGTTATCGGTACAGCCGGAGAACCCGGGTCATTATGTCTTGCTTTCCAACATGTTTGCATTGGCAGGAAGAATGGATAGGGTGGAGATGATTAGAAACGTGATGATTGAAAGAGGCCTGAAGAAACAAGTAGGCTATAGCACCATAGATGTCAACCAAAAATCTTACTTGTTTGTGATGGGAGACAAGTCCCACCCAGAAATTGACCAGATTTATCGGTATTTGGATGAGTTGATATGGAAATGCAAGGAAGCAGGATATGTTCCTTCTCCTGAATCAGCAATGCATGAGGTGGAAGAAGAAGAGAGGGAATATGCACTTAGGTACCATAGCGAGAAGCTTGCTGTGGCATTTGGTTTAATGAAGACCGGCCATGGAGTGACTCTGAGGATTGTGAAGAACCTTAGAATATGTGAAGACTGCCATTCAGCTATCAAGTTCATCTCAGCTGTAACGAATAGAGAGATCGTCATTCGGGACAAGCTCAGGTTCCATCATTTTAAAGATGGCTCGTGTTCTTGTTTGGATTATTGGTGATGAGATTTTTTGCGCATGCAGCTTAGATTTGATTAGCTAGTGAGTTCTTGAGAAGAAGATGTTGAGAATGAAGTATGTATGAAGGATTAGATTATCAGAAATGCAAGGCAAAGATATCGCAGAGGATATCTGATGGTAACCAGCTTGAAATTTAGTTTTCCCAGCATTTTTGTTAGTTCATAGTTCTCTCCTTAAGGTAAATTGAGGAGACTTCTTTCTTTTCTCTTTTCTGATTGCTAAAATTCTTGCTGAGGTTGCTCTGTTTATACTATGGCAGGGATGGAAAAAAAAAAGGGATTTGGATATTCAGCAGCTGTGAAGTGCTAATTAATTAATTATTTTTCCCCAATATATATATAGCCCATATGATACTTCACAGGCTGAAATACTTTAGTGATCCAAATCTGTTCCAGCAATTGTTTTATGATAGAAGTCCACAACTGTGATTGAATCATAGTTGAAACACAATGCGTATGATTTGTACTTTTATCAAAAGCTTTAGTTGTTGGCCTAATAAAAAGTGTTTTGTTCAACTATTAGAGTATTAGTATGAGAGCCAATATTATGTGTTCAATGATTAATAGGACAATTGCTATAAGATATTGGTTTAATGTGTGACAGTAATTATCTTAATAGTGAAGGTCTAGATCGAAGGTCGAGTTATAATCAAATCATAGTTCGCTTTACTATTTAGTTAAGAAATGAATTTACGTCTTTAAATTACTTTGAATCCCCATCATTTCTCCAGGAAGATGGTTGCGGAGGGAGATGAGTTGCCGCCGACGACAGTGGAAAAGGGAGACGGAGGGAGATCCCATATTTGTGAGATTGCTAGAGAGAAAAACAATTTAATGACGTGGCAAAACAGCAGCAGTTAGATCAATTGAATGGCCCATATTTGTTTAAATTTAGACAACTCTAGAGAGTTTAATTATAGAAAGACAAGGACAAGGATATAGGGGCATGACACCATACTCCAATGTCATCTCTGCAATAATGTATGCATGTGTTGGGAAAACCATGTTACGTGCTTTATTATATACAATAAGATACAAACAAAAACACTCATTTTACGAGTGTTATAATATTTCTTCTATAATTTTATTTGTATATTGTATGTTTCTCATGTGCAACAAGTAAAGTATTAATATTGCTTCACCCACCATAAGGGGACGCATTAATATATTGGCAGAATGTTTTCTTTTATTGCAGAAAGTGAGAGGCTCCCTATTAGGGTTTCAGAGGTAACGGCTTTTCATGTGAGAGGTGGGCTCATAAATCCACAGGGCACAGAAAAAAATTATTGCCTTTTGATTTTTTTGATGGCCCGGCAGACAGCTACACGTACAGTATGGAGAAATTAATTTCTATGGGAATCCAACATAAGGAAATGAAGAAAATTAAAGGGGTACAAGGAAAATGAAAATAAAATGGAAGAGTTAATTCTCAATCATTGGTTAAATTTAAGTTTTAAAATATAAATATAAATTTTAAGAGAATCATATGGTTAAAATCTAAAATTCTTAAAAATTCTGAATTTGAATGAAATAATATAGAGTAATTTAATTATTCATTTTGAATTATAAGATAAATTCTATTTTGATCATCAATTTTTTTTATTAGTGTCACTATTTGTCTAAAACATAACTTCGGTAGACATTTTGGTTCTTTCTATCACTTCACTTATTATACACATGGAATAAAAATGTCTGTCCCAACTGTTTAGGTTAGAAATAATAACAAAAATAAAATAAACTTATATTTTAGACTAACCATAGAATAGAACAAATAAAAAAGTTTGAGGATTAAAATAGAATAATAAGTTTAAAAATCAAAATGAAAATTTTCTTGTAATTTGAAAACTCAAATGAGATTTTGATCTTCTCTGAAAAGTTTTAATTCTTTTATTTGATTATGAAAAACAAAATTATAAAAATTATATTTCAATCAATTTGATTATACAAATAAATAGATTTGTCATTGAACTATGTGAGTTATTTTGAACGAATAGTTTGAAAGAGAAAATATATATAATAATAATAATAATAATAAAAAATGTAACTACAGTGACACATGTGCATGCTATTACTTTAACGGCTTAATGCAATTATTAATAGACTGCATGATAGCATTACAATTTTTTACTCAACTTGAAAAGCAAGGATAAGACAAAGGAAGACGAAAAGGGGTGCTTTCGTAAATGAGTAAAAGTGCTTGAAAATGCCAATCTAACTTGCATGAAGACTTGTAGTTGTAATTGCTTCTGTGTAGCTACATTAAAAATAAAGTAGATTTTGCCATTTTTCTACTGTGAAAAAAACTATATAAATTAAGATAAATAATTGATTTGATTCTTGAAAAGTAAATTATTTAATTACAAGACAAAAACAAAAACTCTCGTTGTATTTCAAGTAGGGCAACTAGGTCGATACAACTATTTTATAAAAAATTTAACAATTGTATTATCAAGTTTTACGTAGGATTTTCGAAGCAATAATTACAAGCTAAGTCGCATGTTCTCATAGCCGGCCTAGTCTTCTCTCGAAGCCCATGTCCATCTAAGTTGTCGTTAGGATATTTTGTATATTACTAAGTGATGAGCTGTATAGAATAGAAGCTTGTAGAAACTTTCCTTTCTTGTATAAAGTTACATAGTGTATCATTCCATGATTCAGAGAATTTAATACAGAAATTCAATATTCTTTATGGTATCAAGAGCCTTACCTGTCTAACGACTATGAAAAATTCCCCAGCCACTCCTCCTACTTCTGCCTCCGCCTCCACTGTTGCTGCAACTGATCAACCGGTTGTTCTTCAGGCCAACTCTCAAAGATATGGCCCTCATCCCATTTCTGTGAAGCTTGAGGAAGATAACTTCCTTACTTGGAGGCAGCAAGCAATGGCAACAATTCGTGGCTACAAACTTCAGGGTTTTCTCAAAGATTCGATCCCTACTCAGTCCGCTGCAGATGGTTCCATTACTGAGGAATATGTTGCTTGGGATCAACACGACCAATTATTACTCTCTTGGCTTCTCTCTTCCATGTCCAATGGAATGTTGACCATGATGGTGGGTTGCGATCATGCTTTTCAAGTGTGGCGCAAGCTTGAAGAATTTTTTGCTTCTCGCACCAAAGCCAAGGTAAATCAGTTTAAATCACAGCTTCATTCTGTCAAGAAACAAAATATGAAAATGAATGAGTATTTACTCAAGGTGAAGAAAATAATTGACAATTTATTTGCTGTTGGTTGTCCTATCCCTACTGTTGATCATATTGATGCTATCCTTGAGGGTCCCCCTCAAGATTATAATGCTTTTGTTGTGTCAGTTACCTCTAGGAACTTGATTCTACAATTCCATTAAGTGCTAACATTGCACAGACACCAGCTCCTAAAGCCAACAAGCCTCAACCTCCCACCAACCTTCCTTCTCGACAAAATTTTTCTCCTACTCCACGTCCCTTCAACAACCCTGGCGGACGTTTTGGTCGTGGTGGAGGTCAGCGTGGTGGCAGAGGTCGTGGTCGATTTAGTCCTAATCGACCTCAATGTCAACTTTGCAACAAACCTGGGCACATGGCATGACAGTGCTACCACGGGTTTAATCAACAATTCATCAGCCCTTTTGCACAGCAAAATCAACAACAGTTTTCTGCTGCTACACCTAGACCTCATCCTACTGCTATGATGGCCACACCAGCAACTCTTCTTGACAGTGCTTGGTATCCAGACTCTGGCGCTAGCAATCATCTCACTCCTAACATCCATAACCTCTCCAATCGCTCAGAATATGGTGGTAATGATCAAGTTTACTTGGCAAATGGGTCAGGTACCTTTATTAAACATATTGGTTATGCTAGTTTGCAGCATTCTTCTCTTCCTAAACCTCTTTATCTTAACACTCTTTTACATGTGCCTCATGCTTCCAAAAATCTCATTAGTGTTTCTAAGTTTGAACTTGTGCACACGGATGTTTGGGGACCTTCCCCACTTGAGTCACATAATGGATATCGTTATTTCATTCATTTTACTGATGTTTTTTCTCGTTTCACCTGGATTTATTTACTTAAAAACAAATCTGAAGTTTCAAATATATTTCTTCAATTCAAATTTATGATTGAACTGCAATTTAATGCCAAAATCAAATCATTACAATCTGATGGTGGGGGGGAGTATGTTGACTTAACCAAGTTTCTTGCTGATAAGGGAATTAAACAACGTTTTTCATGTCCTCACACCCCTCAACAAAACGGTTTGGTTGAACGCAAGATAAGACATATTACTGAATTGGGTCTGTCTATGATGGCTCATGCCTCTATGCCTCTTACTTTATGGGATGAAGCTTTTCTTACATCTATACATACCATTAATCGTCTTCCATCTCCTCTTCTTAATAATTTCACCCCATATTCTCTTTTATATAATAAACCTCCCACATATGATTATTTTCGTGTTTTTGGATGCTCTTGCTATCCTCATTTACGTCCCTATAACAAACAAAAATTTCAATACAAGTTCATTAAGTGTACGTTCTTGGGTTACAATTCAGCCCACAAAGGCTATAGATGTCTTGCTCCTTCAGGACGTGTGTATGTGTCTTGTGATGTCATTTTTAATGAAAGTTCCTTCCCATATGCATCTATTTCCTCTTCGTCCTCCCCTTCTGTTTCTCTTCCCCATTCTAGTGTTTTTCCTCTATTTTCTCCTAGCATTCCACTTATTTCTTCTATTAATGCTGCTGCTAACATATCTAATAATGTTTCTTGTGCTACTAACTCTTTGCCTTGTTCTCATGATTTGCAGGTTACCCCCGAACCATCTCCTATATTACCTTCACTTCTCCCATCTCCCAGTTCTGCTACTATGCATCCCCATGATCCTACTCCTTCCTCACAAACATCACTTACTTCCTCAAGCTCTTCCACTCGTTATATGTTTCCCCCCAACCCTCCCCCAGCACCACCTTCACACAAACCTCCTATTGTCAATTCTCATACTATGACAACTCGTGGTAAGCAAGGTATATTTAAGCCTAAGGCTCTTCTCTCTGCTGTTGAACCTTCTTCATGCAAAGCTCCACTCCAAGATCCCCACTGGAAAGCTGCACTTGATGAAGAGTACAATGCATTAATTCGAAACAAAACATGGGATTTGGTTCAACTTCCACCCGGAAAAACTCTCATTGGTTGCAAATGGGTTTTCAAACTTAAACAACATTCAGATGGTAGTGTGGAGTGCTATAAGGCTCGTCTCGTTGCCAAAGGGTTTCATCAAGTTCCCGGCATTGATTTTGCAAAGACCTACAGCCCTGTTGCGAAACCAGTCACCATTCGACTTATACTCATAGTTGCTTTGTCTCGTGACTGGCCTATTCGTCAACTTGACGTCAATAACGCGTTTCTCAACGACATTCTTACTGAAGAAGTGTATATGCAGCAGCCAGAGGAGTTTGTTGTTGGTGATTCTAATGTGGTATGTAAACTCAACAAAGCTTTATATGGCTTACGCCAAGCACCTCGTGCTTGGTTTGATAAATTAACCATTACTCTTTCATCTTTTGGATTCACTCACACACACATTGATTCTTCTCTTTTCATTCGATACTACACATCAACATCCATCCTCTATATTCTTGTATATGTGGACGATATCATCGTCACTGGTAATGACTCTGTTGCTGTTTTTGATTTTATTGCCATGCTCCATCATTCTTTTGCTTTAAAAGACTTAGGAAACTTGCATTATTTCCTTGGCATCCAAGTGTCCCCTACTCTCCAAGGTGGTCTTCTCCTCAACCAGTCCAAATACATATCTGATTTATTGACCAAAACTAATATGACTCATGCCAAACCACAACCCACACCCATGGCCTCCGGTACTAAACTGTCCCTTCATGGCACTGAGGTGTTTGATAACCCCAAGCTCTATCGCTCTGTGGTTGGCACCTTACAGTATTTGTGTGTGACTCGTCTTGACATCACATTTGCTGTTAATAAGGTCAGTCAGTTCATGCATGTTCCTTTTGTTGAGCACTGGCAAGAGGTGAAGCGAATTCTCTGTTATTTACAAGGTACATCTTCATTTGGGCTCATTCTCAACAAATGCTCTGTTCTTCGTCTATCTACACTCTGTGATGTCGACTGGGCATTGGATATAAATGATTGTCGGTCTACTTTCGATTCCTGTATTTACCTTGGTGACAACTTGATTTCTTGGCGATCAAAGAAACAAGCTGTTGTTTCTCGTTCTTCTACGGAAGTGGAGTATCGAGCTCTTGCTCACACTGTTGTAGAACTGTCCTGGATACAGGGTCTTCTATCTGAGTTGCGTTTGCCTCGCCAACCTGAACCACCAATTGTCTATTGTGACAATCTCAGCACGGTTCTCTTAGCTGCTAACCCTGTACTCCATGCACGCACCAAGCACATGGAGCTTGACCTGCACTTTGTGCGTGAGAAAGTCCAAAGCAAACTCATTACTGTCACTCATTTATCCTCAAAGGATCAAATTGCAGATGCTCTAACAAAGCCTTTACCCAAAGATCAATTTTTTCTTCTGAGGTCTAAACTTCATGTAGATACACTCAATTTGCGGGGGGACAATGAAGGAGTAGCTCAGCCCAATTCTCATATCAGGCCTAGTGTTCTCTCGAAGCCCATGTCCATCTAAGTTACCGTTAGAGTATTTTGTATATTGCTAAGTGATGAGCTGTATAGCTAAGTGATGAGTTGTATAGAATAGAAGCTTGTAGAAACTTTCATTTCTTGTATAAAGTTACACAGTGTATCACTCAACGATTCAGGGAATTTAATACAAAAATTCAATATTCTTTACATGATTGATATGCGAACAAAAATTTTTAAAAATGGGAAAATAATATATTAAATAAGTTCCTTTCAATACATAACATTCTTATTTATAGGAGAATGAGAGAAATAATAAAAATTATCCAATGTATGACTAAAAAATTTGGCGTGGCGATGCCAACCTTTCTTGTTGTCTTCATCTTTGAGTGGGCATGGGGGTGGGTTCGGCCTCCATTGAGGCCGTTCGATGCTATTTTTTTATTTTCTCTGGGATTTTTTAATAAATCATCTCATAATTCAATTGAACTCTCCTATAAACAATATTTAAATTTCAAAATCTAATAATTTGCATTTAAAACTTTTAATTAAGCTAAATTAGAATTCCATCCCAACACTTAATTATTTTATTTTCAATAAATCGTTTTTAATTTTGATCTTAACCAATAAATTATTAGTCACCATCACACTTCTATAATATAATTATTTTTTATAAGATTATTGTACACTTTAAGTGATACTTCTATTGAGTGTGATTCCAAATCGTATATTTTAGTATTGGTCAAAGTGCACTTTTGCTCCCATAACTTTTACTCAAGTTTCAGTTTGGTCCCATTACTTTTTTTGTTGCACTTTTGGTCCCATATCTTTGCAAAAAGTTGCAGATTTGGTCCCGTATCACTTTTGGTCCCATATCTTTTGGTCATGTTGCAGAATTGGTCCCATATCTTTGCAAAAAGTTTCACCGCCAGTCCCACTTGATCCAAATATATGAGACCAATTTTGCACCTGACCCAAAGATATGGGACCGACTCTGCAACTTGACTAAAAAATATAGGACCAATTATGTAACATGAACCAAAGATATGGGACCAAAAATGTAACACAGGACCAAATCTGCAACTTGAGTAAAAGATATGGGACCAAAAGTGCAACAAAAAAAGTTATGGGACCAAATTGAAACCTTAGCCAAAGTTATGGGACTAAAAGTGCACTTAGACCNATCGTATCTCAAAAATAAATTTGGTATCAATTTGAAATATTATGAAAATATATATAAAGACCAATCTAAAATAAATGAAAGATAATAGGCCAATTTAAAATCTACTTCATACATAAGTGACCAATTTGAGACTAAACTTATATGTGTATATATAGGCTACGGTGTATCTTGTCATGGCCCTCGTGGGTCGATATATTTGGAAGCAAGGTTATTTTTACCGGACCGCTCATTGAACCGGCCGAAGCAGCGGTTCAAGGTTCAATGGTTCAACCGGGGTCGGACCGTTAATAATTAAATAAATAAAAAATAATATATTTAGTTTAATATAATAAAAATATATAATAAACTCTTTAAATTTAAGCTGGATTGAGTAAGAAAGTGATTAATTAAGAGGATAAAAAATTAAATTTTGAAGTAAAAACTATTAAATAACGTATTATTTTGAGTCTAAACATAATAAAAAAACAAATTTCTTTAAAATAACATCATTTTAATCAAGAAAAAGTAAAAAAAAAAAATTAGAAAAAAATTGAACCGGTTCAACCTCAAAACCGGCCGGTTCAAGGGGTTTTCCCGGTTTTTGACCGGTTCAGGCGATTCTAGACCAGTTCTCAACCTGCCTGGTTTTTTGCTAAACTCGGACCGGACCACTGACCGGTTCGCGGTTCAACCGATCCGGCCGGTCTGGTAACAGAGAGTATAACTCTATCCAATATCTTTAGAAAATGGATTAAAATATAATAAAAATTAAAAAATAAGAAACTACAGTTATAATATAATTTTTAATTCTTAAGACATGTTTTATAAATATGATTAGAGAAACCTTTATAATAACAAACAGACAGGCAAGATGTGGGACTGTGGTGGCAGATATTCTCTTTAGCCTCTATTCCCCATGCTTTTCAATTACCCATCACTCATCGTCATTTTAATAGTGGATCATCTTAGCCGTTCGTTTATCGCATCCGTTTCCGTTACTTTAATAGTCAAATCAATATATTCTTTGAATATCTAAAATTAAATAATTAAATAATATATATATTCTTGAATATGGAGACCACGGTGAGATTAAACACCAATAATAATAATTAGAGGCTTCGTTTGTCCTAATCGGCACGCAAATATGTATGTAAAATAAATAAGGAACTAAATCGTTAACTCAGTAAAAAAGAAGGAATCAAATAATAATTTTTTTCTTATTATTAATTTTGTACTATAGTTTTAAAATGTAAACGACCAGAAAGGAGTGGAGCCATATAATATAAGATAGGAGTATTTTAGGCTTTAGAGTTTAGACCACAAAAAGGGTGTCGAACGCGTGGTTTCAAGGGTCATTAACTTAACAGTTTTTGTTTTTGTTTTTGGCCAATATTAACTTAACAGTTAGCACACATAATTTTTCACTTAAATGTTTAAACTCTTATTAATTAAGTTATATCAACACCAAACTAATTGATTTACGCTCACGGTTCTTTAACACACATAATGATAGAAATGAATTAAAATAAAGGTTAAAGTGCAATTTTAGTCCCATAAATTTTGCTCAAATCTCTATTTGGTCTGATAACAATTTTTGTTATATTTTTTGTCTCATATCTTTTGTTCAGACTACAAATTTGGTTACGTGTTGCATTTTTGGTTCCATAACTTTACAAAATTGATATCTTTAAGTCAGATGCAAAATTGATCTCATAACTTTAAATTAGATGAGATTGACAATGAAACTTTTTGTCAAAATATGAGATATGAGATATGAAACTTGATTGAAATATATGGGATCAAAAGTGATACAGGACGAAATATAAACAATTTAAGCAAAAGATATGAGACAAAATGTGCAACAAAAAAAATTATGGGACTAAATTGAAACTTGAGAATAAATTATGAGACTAAAAATGCATTTTGATATAAAATAAAGGCTTAAGTGCACTTTTGGTCCCAAAACTATGACAAAGATTTCATTTTAGTCCCATAACTTTTTTTGTTGCAATTTTGGTCCCATAACTATGACAAAGGTTTCATTTTGGTCCTATAACTTTTTTTGTTGCAATTTTGGTCCCATAACTATGATAAAGGTTACATTTTGGTCCCATAACTTTTTTTGTTGCAATTTTGGTCCCATAACTTCTCAAAAGGTTCCACTGTTAGTCCCTTGGTGAATTCCATCCATATTTAGCCATTAAGTATGACGTGGCATAGTGACTAGGATCATGATGTGGCAAACTAAGATGAAATGGACTGAAATAAGATCTATATGAAACATATTAAAACTTATCTATACCCAACTACAATATATACAAAGAGTGGTACTTCCTCTTCCTCGTCAGCCCAACAAGACTTCCTCTTCCTCGTTTCGCTTCCCGATTCGCTGTCGTCGCCGCTTTGGTCGTTCGACTCTAGCTGAGGATCCCATCGACTTCGTCGGCGCCTTCTGCTTGAAGTCTCTTCTTCCCCACCAGATTGGTCCCTGTCAGTACCACTCTTTGTATATTTTGTGGTTGGGTATAGATAAGTTTTAATATGTTGCATATGGATCCTATTTCAGTCCATTTCATCTTATTTTGCCACAACATGATCCTAGTTACTATGCCACGTCATACTTAACGACTAAATATGGATGGAATTCACCAAGGGACTAACGGTGGAACCTTTTGAGAAGTTATGGGATCAAAATTGCAACAAAAAAAGTTATGGGACCAAAATGAAACCTTTGTCATAGTTATAGGACCAAAAGTGCACTTAAGCCTAAAATAAATGTGGGTTGCGTTTGCGTGCTGTGTGTGTCTCTTGTTTTTTGCCAAGACGCAATGACACGTCACCAGGAGAGAGATGCTGAAAAGATCGAATTAAGGATCTTACAAGCTGATGATGATGGTGGACTGTTTGGTCCCATATACGTGGGTCCCATTTAAAGCCCCACGTCTAATCCCGCCATTGGACCGTGTCTTTCACATCCCTCCATTCGCGCGTGGCTTCTTTCCAACAAAAACTTCAAAATTGAATTTCCAAAAGGTGCAGTTTTTTTTTCCCTAGCTTTCGTCTCCTTCTCTCTCTCTCTCTTTCTGACACTGTAACGTCTCGCTCTCTCTCTCTGAGCACTTCTCACTCTTCATACAGTCTCTTCATTCTTCCACTCGGTAAGAGGCGGTTTCCAAATCCCATTAACCACATCACCCATAACATGTTCGATAAAATGCTTCTCTTGTTGAGCAAGTGTTTCCAGGAAAAGAAAATGAGTTTTAAAACCGTTTAACAACAAGAAGAAGAAGAAGCCTGAGTTTTCTTACTCTCTCTCTCTCTCGCCATGAACTTGAGACAGCGTCCTGTATCTAGTCGCGGCGGCGCGGTATCCCACGCGCCGCCGCCTCCCCCAACGGAGTCAGTGTACAACATTATCCCCGTTCACGACCTCCTCACAGACCACCCTTCTCTCCGGTACCCTGAAGTGCGTGCTGCGGCGGCTGCTCTACGCGCCGTCGGAGACCTTCCGAAACCGCCTTTCATGCCTTGGGACTCTCACATGGACCTCTTCGACTGGCTAGGCTGCTTCTTCGGTTTCCAAAACGACAACGTACGGAACCAGAGGGAGCATTTGGTTCTTCACCTCGCAAACTCGCAGATGCGCCTTCAACCTCCTCCTGCCGTCGTCGATTCCCTAGACGCCTTCGTGCTTCGTCGTTTTCGCCGGAAGCTTCTTCATAATTACACTGCTTGGTGTTCCTTCCTGGGATTGAAATCGCACGTGGTTCTCAAGAATCGTCGGGACCCTACCGATCTTCGCCGTGAGTTGCTGTATGTTGCGACGTGGCTTTTGATTTGGGGTGAGTCTGGGAATCTTCGCTTCGCTCCTGAATGTATCTGTTACATTTATCATTTCATGGCGAAGGAGCTTAATTACGTGATAGATGAGCACATTGACCCTGATACGGGTCGTCCCTTTTTGCCCTCGATATCTGGTGAGTGTGCGTTTTTGAAGTCTGTGGTTATGCCTATTTATCATACGATTAAGACTGAGGTTGAAGATAGCAGAAATGGAAAGGCTCCCCATTCCGCGTGGAGGAATTATGACGATATCAATGAGTATTTCTGGAGCAGGAGGTGTGTGAAGAAACTGAAGTGGCCTCTGGACTTTGGGTGTAATTTCTTCGGAACTACGCCAAAGACTAGGCGAGTTGGGAAGACAGGGTTTGTGGAGCAGAGGTCTTTTTGGAATGTGTATAAGAGTTTTGATAGGCTTTGGGTAATGCTCATCCTGTTTTTGCAGGCTTCCATAATTGTTGCTTGGGAGGGTACAACATATCCATGGGATGCTTTGGGGAGAAGGCATGTCCAGGTGGAGCTGTTGACTGTGTTTATCACTTGGAGTGGTCTGAGGTTTCTTCAATCGGTGCTCGATGCTGGGACTCAATACAGTTTGGTTTCAAGAGAGACTATGTGGCTTGGGGTGAGGATGGTGCTAAAGAGCATCGCTGCCATTACGTGGACTGTTGTGTTTGCAGTGTTCTATGGAAGGATTTGGAGTCAGAAGAATGCTGATAATAGGTGGTCATATGAGGCAAATCAGAGGATTTTTACTTTTCTTAAGGCTGTCCTTTTCTTCATTATCCCGGAATTGTTGGCATTGGTGCTCTTTATAGTTCCATGGATCCGGAATTTCATTGAAGAATTAGACTGGAGTATAGTGTACTTGTGGACATGGTGGTTTTATAGCCGGATTTTTGTGGGCCGTGGTGTGAGAGAAGGTCTTGTAGATAATGTAAAGTATACTATGTTCTGGGTTGCAGTTTTAGCTTCAAAATTTTCTTTCAGTTATTTTCTTCAGGTCAAGCCTCTAGTTGCTCCAACGAAGGCTTTGTTGAATCTTAAGGGTGTAAGGTACAATTGGCATGAGTTTTTCAGCAGCACCAACAGAACAGCTGTTATCTTGCTATGGTTACCTGTTGTGCTTGTATACTTCATGGATTTGCAGATATGGTATTCAATTTTCTCTGCCTTTGTTGGTGGAACGATTGGCCTGTTTTCACATTTGGGTGAAATTCGGAATGTCTCACAAATCAGACTTAGATTTCAGTTTTTTGCCAGTGCATTACAGTTTAATCTGATTCCAGAGGAGCAGCCGCTAACTCAACAAGCAACACTGCTAAAGAAGTTTCGAGATGCTATCCACCGGTTTAAATTGCGATATGGTCTTGGTCAACCCTACAAAAAGATTGAATCAAGCCAAGTGGATACTACCAGGTTTGCCTTAATTTGGAATGAGATTATCATAACTTTCAGGGAGGAAGATCTCATCAGTGATAGAGAACTTGAGCTCTTGGAACTTCCACCAAATTGCTGGAATATAAGGGTCATTCGCTGGCCATGTTGTCTTCTTTGCAATGAGCTATTGCTTGCTGTCAGTCAGGCAAAAGAACTGGAATATGAGACTGACGTGTCACTTTGGTTAAGGATATGCAAGAATGAGTATCGTCGTTGTGCTGTCATTGAAGCGTATGATAGCATCAAATATTTATTTCATATGATTCTTAAAGTTGATAAAGAAGAGTTCTCCATTGTTAATAATATATTCAAGAATTTAGACGACCTCATTCTGGCTGGGAGGTTAACTGAAGTTTATAAGATGTCTCGGCTACCAGAGATACATGCCAAGTTGAGTGAATTTGTTCAGCTTCTAATGCAACCGAATAGAAATATGAATGCAGCTGTAAATCTGTTGCAAGCCTTGTATGAGTTGTGTGTTCGAGAATTCCCAAGGGTGAAGAAATCTGCTGACCGGTTGAAAGAGGAAGGTCTGTCATCAACCGGTAATCAGGAGTTGCTTTTTGAAAATGCTATTCAGTTTCCAGACATTGAAGATGCTACCTTAACCAGGCAGCTCAGACGATTGCATACAATTCTCACTTCTAGAGATTCAATGTACAATGTACCATTGAATCTTGAGGCGAGAAGGCGGATTGCTTTCTTTTCCAATTCTTTGTTCATGAACATACCTCGAGCTCCAAATGTTGAAAAAATGATGGCTTTTAGCGTTATGACCCCATATTATGATGAGGACGTTTTGTATGGCAAAGAGATGCTTCGAAAAGAAAATGAGGATGGCATCACGACTTTGTTCTATTTGCAGAAGATTTATGAAGATGAGTGGAAAAATTTTATGGAGCGGATGCGTAGAGAAGGCATGGCAGATGACAATGAAATCTGGACAACAAAAGTAAGGGATCTCCGCCTTTGGGCTTCTTATAGAGGTCAAACATTATCTCGCACAGTTAGGGGGATGATGTATTATTATAGGGCCCTGAAGATGCTTGCCTTTCTTGATTCAGCATCTGAGATGGACATAAGACAGGGAATAGCGAATATGGGTTCACGTGGCTCAACAAAACAAAATAGCAGTTTGGGTGGCTTGCACCAAAATGGGCCTCTACCTTTACGAAGACTTAGGAGGGCTGATACTAGTGTGGCTTTGTTGTTCAAGGGGCATGAATATGGGAGTGCGCTGATGAAGTTTACTTATGTGGTGGCTTGCCAGATGTATGGACACCACAAGGAAGCAAAAGATCCTCGTGCTGAAGAGATTTTGTATTTGATGAAAAACAATGAGGCCCTTCGGGTGGCATTTGTCGACGAGGTTTCTTTGGGGAGGGATGAGACTGAATATTACTCTGTTCTGGTGAAGTTTGATCAGCAACTGCAGAGGGAGGTGGAGATCTATCGGGTTAGGTTGCCGGGTCCCCTAAAGCTTGGCGAAGGGAAACCAGAGAATCAAAACCATGCCATAATCTTTACACGAGGTGATGCTATTCAGACTATTGATATGAATCAAGACAGTTATTTCGAGGAGGCTCTCAAAATGCGGAATCTGTTGGAGGAGTTTAACGCCTACTATGGTATCAGGAAGCCAACCATTTTAGGGGTTCGTGAGAATATTTTCACAGGATCTGTTTCCTCCCTTGCTTGGTTCATGTCAGCACAAGATACAAGTTTTGTGACCTTGGGCCAACGTGTTCTGGCAAACCCGTTGAAAGTGCGAATGCATTACGGTCACCCTGATGTTTTTGACAGATTCTGGTTCCTGGGTCGGGGTGGGGTCAGTAAGGCCTCTAAATTGATCAATATCAGTGAAGATATTTTTGCTGGGTTCAACTGCACACTACGAGGTGGCAATGTGACACATCATGAATATATCCAGGTAGGCAAAGGAAGAGATGTTGGCTTGAATCAGATATCCATGTTTGAGGCCAAGGTCTCTAGTGGCAATGGTGAGCAGGTTCTGAGCAGAGATGTGTACCGATTGGGTCATAGATTGGATTTCTTTCGTATGCTTTCAGTTTTCTACACAACTATAGGGTATTACTTTAACTCCATGGTTACTGTACTTACTGTATATGCCTTCCTGTGGGGCCGACTTTATATGGCTCTCAGTGGCATTGAGACGGCAGTCAGGAATAGAGCTAATGCTACAAACAATGAAGCCCTTGGAGCAGTCATAAATCAGCAGTTTTTAATCCAGCTTGGTATTTTCACTGCACTTCCTATGGTTGTTGAGAACTCCCTTGAGCATGGGTTCCTTCCAGCATTATGGGATTTCTTGACGATGCAATTGGAGCTTGCTTCTCTATTTTATACATTCTCGTTGGGAACTCGGTCTCATTTCTTTGGACGGACTATTCTTCATGGTGGTGCAAAGTACCGAGCCACTGGTCGTGGTTTTGTGGTCGAGCACAAGAGCTTTGCTGAGAACTATCGGCTTTATGCTCGAAGTCATTTTGTGAAGGCCATTGAACTTGGAGTTATTCTAATAGTGTATGCTTCTCATAGTCCGGTGGCTAAGAATACTTTTGTATACATAGCTATGACAATCTCAAGTTGGTTTCTTGTAGTTTCTTGGATAATGTCTCCCTTTGTCTTTAATCCCTCTGGATTTGATTGGTTGAAGACTGTATATGACTTTGATGATTTCATGAAGTGGATCTGGTATCCTGGTGGGGTGTTCAAAAAGGCAGAACAAAGCTGGGAGACTTGGTGGTACGAGGAACAAGACCATTTGAGAACGACTGGTATATGGGGAAAGCTGTTGGAAATCATTTTAGATCTTCGTTTCTTCTTCTTTCAGTATGGCATTGTGTATCAGCTTGGTATCGCAGGTCACAATACCAGTATAGCTGTTTACTTGCTGTCTTGGATTTACATGTTTGTGATAATTGGTATTTATGTCGTCATAGCATATGGGCGTGATAAATATGCCGTAAAGGAGCACATATATTATCGACTAATTCAGCTGCTTGTGATTGTTGTCACTGTTCTTGTCATTGTTATCATGCTGAAGTTTACTCCTTTAAAATTTATCGATCTTCTCACAAGCTTGATTGCATTCATTCCCACAGGGTGGGGAATGATTCTAATAGCCCAAGTGCTTAGGCCTTTCCTTCAGTCAACTCTTCTATGGGATACTGTAGTTTCCTTGGCTCGGCTATATGATTTGCTGTTTGGGGTTATTGTTTTGGCTCCTGTAGCAGTGCTCTCGTGGTTACCCGGATTTCAGTCAATGCAAACTAGGATCCTATTTAATGAAGCTTTCAGCAGGGGCCTCCAAATATCACGAATTCTTACTGGCAAGAAGTCTGCTTAAGATGTGACTGGAGGTAAAGATTATATCATGTTGTTACTAGGTTTTATTTAGTCCTTCATCAATTGAATATGAAGAATTCATGATATATGTTCTTGATAATTTACTTCTTGAAGCATTTTTCCATTGAGTTAGCTGGTCAGTTGGACCATCCATTCTGGATTATACATTCAATGAAAATTTTCCTTTATATTGAAAAATATGTATATGTGGCTACCCTTATGAGATAATGTGCACTTGCAGGTCTTGCTTCGGGTTTACATCTCTGTATATTCCCAGGTTTATGGATCCTGTAACTTGTTAGTAGAGCAGTAATCATGCTAGTCGTTGACCCCGAGTTCCATATGACGGCTCCTATATTTGTCAGGATAGAGGGCTGACTACTGACTTATCGATGTATGTACATATTAAAAGAGATAATGTTTTTTAAGCAATACTTTAGAACAAATGATTTTATGCCAATCCCTTCTCATCCAAATTCTGCCCATTTACTATTTGCTATATATGGTTCATTTTGTTTCTTGTTTTAAGCTTATCCACTTGCCTGCAACTTTTATGCAGGAATATGGATAAGATATTCATACAACTTGATTACTTGAATGAAGAAATTTCTGAACTATTCAAAATTTGGCACATAATGTGAACATAGTTACTACTTCTAGCTGAAGGTTGGATTAACAAAAAATCAGTTCTTATGGCAAAATATTGAGGGGTGTAAAGTATCAAATCTGACGTTGTCAATTCATCCATCCATGTGTGAGTGTGTGCAGACTAATGTTAGTTGATATATGATACAGGATGTGCTAGTGTTATCTTATTAATTATTTAGGCAATGAAACTCTTCTGGTATTTCTTAACGCTGCAACATTTTTTCGTTGTTTAATATTTTCCTTAAAAAGTATAGGGAATATAGCAGTTCATAGTTTGATAACCTTAATATGTAAATGAAATTGATATTACATCTGTGTACCTTACCTTAATAACTGAATGTGGTTACTGTTGTACTTCATTATTCTATTACATGACTTAATTAGATCTATTTTATATGCTATTCCAAATTACTTGAGCTTAATTTATGTGGTAACTAATTGGACTTATTTGTTAATTCCCCTTGAGGATATTTTTGTGAATCTATTTATCTATCGCAGTTTCTGATTCTAACTTGGGTACTGTTATCTGGTTCTGCAGCGTTGAAAACTGATGAGTACATTCACCATGTTTGGGGGCAGATTGTGATTTGTCTTCAACATTCACCATGTTTCCTGCTTCAGATAATCGTTGCTTTTAGTATTTGGAGGAAAACCAAATGATTTTGCCCGTCAGTCATTGACAGGAAACTTGCTGCACATATCTTAGAGTACATTTAATTGCCACTGATTTTCTAGGCTCAAGGTTTACTCTAACATTCAGCCTTTGAATTATTGGCTGCTTTTTGCTTTTGAATTTTAGTCTTGTTTAAAGTAGTGGGAGACCCTCTAGTTTTCTTTATCTTTCTCTTGTAGATCAATGCAGCTACTGTAATTTTGTGTCATTTTCGTCTTGGTCATGTACATACAAGATTTCACTTTCACCTTGTGCCCATTGAAATCCTTCTCACTAGCAACCCATTAAGCTTCCGCTCGAAATATGAAAGGATTAAAAAATAACTTGGAAGAGATAGATCTATAAAAGTAAAATATTAGAATATTCTAGCTATCCATATTAAAATCCTTTTTGCACTCGTATCTTACTACCATGGAATCAGTATAAAAATAAAGCTTGATGTATTCAGAAAGTGGTGTCCAAAAAGGGATGATCAATGACGATATTTCCTCTTGTCAAATTCTCCAAGAACCTTTCCAAGTAGCTTTACGTTCCTGCCTAGGTTTAAGAAAAGCTTAAATAGATAGCATCATGCTGTCTTCTTCTATCAACCACTGTGCAACTTTCCTTGATAATTAACACTGACTTTGACTTTCTATTAGAAATATGTATCATGTATGTCTTGTTCTACCATAAAATGCTGACTTTTAAGTGTATATAAATATCAGGAAAAAAAAAGTGTATATAAATAATATGTAGCAGTTTATGCCTTCCAAGGCTTAAAAATCGAAGGCAAAAAATTATTGTACACAATACAATTCCATCACAAATCATCATTTCCTATAACAGGTACTTTCTCATAGACAGTACTTTGTCTGAATCTCTTGGGAAGAATGCACGAGCCTCCAAACTTTTGCTGAAGGAAAACCAGAAGAGAAAATAAAAGGCCGCCACAAGGTATTATAATGTCCCAGGCTGTGGAATAAAAATCCATTCTATGGTTTGCATATACGTATGATAAATCAAAGTACCATACAGAACTACGAGCTCGGTAAAGATCATATGCATGGGGCAGAATACGTACAATAGTTGTCCCAACGTAGAAATAAGATGTTAGGGCCTTTGCTTGTGAGTTAAAGAACATGTTGAACAGAATTTGAGGGAGCAGAAAACCATCAAGGAGCAAACCGGCAAAAGATCTAAGATCCTCCCAAAGAGAAGGGAGATTGTGAGAGAGTTGCCCACGAGAATATCGGTGGCGTGATAGCCGGAATGGCCGGAATGTTTTCTGCTCGGAATTCTTACATATGTGCACCAACCAAGTGGTCAATCCACCGATAAGATACAAAGGTAGAGTCACAGAAAGGACCTTTCTCTCAGTAACCCACAAGGTCGGTTGGCTTTCATCGCTCTGTCTTGAAGACCAGGTTAATTGGAGAAGACGCAGCTCCAGAAGGAAAGCTACCATTGTTACCATCCTTACAACTACTTCATTCAATTTAATCCAGTCATCACTTCCAATAAACTGGTTATGGTTTTCCATGAACAAGGCTTCAAAGTTCAACAGCAGGGGGATCATGTGTCCCAGACTAAGAACAATGAGCATCACAATACTTATGTAAGGAAGCACATCTGGATGCTTTTTCACATGAAGAAGTTGAAGTCCTATAAACAGACAAGCAAGGGTGTTCGAGATCAGTAACATAATGACCTCAAAATCCATTCTCCGGATGGACGCTTCTGCTTGACTAGTGTAAAGGGAAGATGACGAGAACTTAAGAGGTTCAAAATAATATGGGTCAGACTTTTTTCTTTTGCTTTCTATAGTTCCTTTAACGGAGTCACTTCCCTTTGCATCCAATGGAGGAAACTGGATATTAACCAAAAGTTCACAATCCAGTGATTCATTCTTCATCAGTTGCTTGTCAGTCAATCTCAGATTCCGGCATCCTATCATACACAGAAGTCCGGTATCCCTATTGTATATTCCTTCAGCAGAAATAAGAACTTCTTGGGACGAAGCACCCTCACCATCAAATCTAAAATCAGTTGATGGTTTGAAGCTCATTGTATAGCTGATATTCAATAAATTGCTGATGTTGCCTGATAGAACCCTCTGTACTTTCAGGCTTTCCGGTGACAATACAAGCGAACCCCCAAAAAATCTACTGTCATATATCTGATCACCAACAAATAGTGGTGATGAGTAACCTATGGCTACTTTCCCTCTGCTATTTGTCACTGTCATGCTAAATCTCATATCAGAAGAATTTCCATCTGGATACGTTTTTCCCTTCCTGCCAGCAGTCATCTTTCCAGCACAAGATTTTTGTGCTGTGTCAATTTCAGTATAATTGTATTGGAATCCATGCGGAAGTCTTGGCACCTTTGAGTAGCCTCGAAACACAACTTCAGCAGGGCGGCCAAATTCATCGACTGCTTTGTTGCTCCAAATTTGACCCACTACAGTACTCCTGTTTCTTAAAGACAAAATTGCAGGGAATCTCAGCATGATCTTAACTTCGCAATCTCCAACAAAAGGATAATTATAGGGAGACTTAGCAGATGGTTCGGAGAAGTTCAAGATTCGACATCCTACTGCACAAAGTTGGTTCTCTTTCTCATCCCATGTTCCTTCGGCTATCAATGTAGTGTTAGGATAAAAGGGAAACCTAGTATCATGGTAATCAGAGTCAGGAAATCCCAATAAAATCTGAACTTCTTGCTTTTCTGCACATCGCATGCCATAAATATACATAAACTCAGGTAAATTTCCAAAACCAGGACCAAGAGGACTGCAACTATCAGTATGACAATGATTCCCATATTTCAGTTCAAGTATATCTGTGTGTTTATAAAACACACTACAGGCACCTTGGCTAAAATTGTTGAGGGATAAACTTTCATTACCTGATCTAGCTAAACAACCCTCATCATTGGCTCCACCCGTAAGAGTATAATTATAATTTGGATTCTGAGATAACGCAAGTATTGATATGGGCTCAAAGTAAAGCGAGCTACTCTGGTCATCAAAGCTTTCCAAAGTCCCATTAATCAAAATACTAAAAATATTCAGACCTTGTGGGTAATTAAGCTTAAGAACACCATTTCTAACATCACCATAAGAATTACTTCCAATCATACAGAGCTTCCCAGAAGATTCTGACCAAAAGCCATGTAGCACGAAGCCTATACCTGTTCTCCAACGCGATACTCTGGGATGCCCATAAAGTTTCCGAAGCAACCGGCGGAAATTCCCCTGAATCAATTGTGTTGCTCGGTTCCGAAAACGCAACTGCGCTCTGACTTCGAATACGCCATTATTTTCAGTTTCGTGAATAGAATGGAGGAGAAACAGCATATGCTTGACGCCGGAATGCGATGTTATATTGAAAAGTCGATCGCCACCGGAGAAATATCCATATCGAAATTGAAGCAGTTGGTTGATGCGAGAGACATTACCAGTCTGAGGCTTCACGGTAGATATGGGGACGAAATCATTGCAGAAGCGTGTATACGTACTTTCGAAACTCGAATCCGTGAAGGCGGAAGTCACAAAAGAGAAAAGGAAAAATATGAAGATGAGATGTGAAGGAGATTTAAGGGCTTTTGAAGGGTTTACCCGCAATAATGGAGTGACAATGGCAAACCGAGATCTCTGCAATTGAGAAAGAGGTGAATCGGACTCCATGGGTGATGAATCTGGTGAAGCTGCGACAAATCAAGTAGGCGATATTGAAGTTTCTAGGGTTTGCATAATTGCATTTGCATTGAGATCGAAGCCTGAAAAATCTGTGAAGCGTGTTTGTAAATTGCAGAAATTGAAATGGAGCAGCTTCAGTGAATATCTGGTTACGATGGTGATGCCATATTTTCCTTCTTGCCTTTCTTTTCTTCTTTGAAGCAAATAAAGCATTTCGCATGAATAATAATAATATATTTCAAAAGAATTAAACTAAATGGAGATTATTCTTGAAATTTAATGATTGTAGAAGAGACTTTTATAAAATTTGAAAATGAGATAGGCCACTTAAACTTTTGATTTTGTATTATTTTTTTGTTAAAAGTTTTAATCTAAAAAGTTAAGGTTTTTTATATCATTATTATTGTATTTTATAATTGATTAAAACTAAAAATTAATTAATAATGGTCAAACAAAATTATTTTTAAATGAAAATTTTAATAAAAAATTTAAAGAATCGTTAGTCATTTTTTAAAGTTTGAAGAACTTTTCGTATAATAAATAAAACTTAAGAAAACTTTCTTATATTTTAGCCCAAAAAATATTTTAAATGGAGGCTAAATTAAGATATTATATCTTTAGAAGAACAAAATGAGAAAAAAGTTATATTTATTGAGAAAGTTTATTATAAATAATTAAATTAAAAAGATTAAATAATTCATTTCTTTCTCTTGAGTGATGCTCTTTACTTTCCTTTCTTTCTTTTTTGACAAGCACATGAAAGTTCTTTCACCCAAAAAAACGTTAAGTGTATACTTAATGTGAATGACTGGAATGAACATAGGTTTTCAGTGATGTTATCAAGATTCTTAAACATTTAAAATTTGTGTGTAATTTAGTTACAAAGATGATAAAGACTTCCATGGTGAGATGGTAGAAATGAAGATTTTGATAATGGAAAGAACAGAAAAATGTATGGACAAAGCAAAAGTAGGAATGTAGGATACAAATACAAGACAACATAATTTTATATTACACAATTAAGGATCGAATTTTCCAATCAGGAAGTCATATTTTACATTTGCAAGCCATAATATGACACAAGGTCTATAGTACATCATCAACTTAAACACCAGATAGCATAATCTCTGACATTTAGAACAGAGAAATGGGTTTGGACAAAGCATAAATAGGATATTATGATACAGATACAACACAACATATTTATTACATATTATACAACAACGTGGTTCGAATGTTATGGTCGGGAAGCTTGACAGGTACTTGAAACTTCGGAGGAACAAGGTTACTTTTGCATCTGAACAAATTGGCTGCAATCAATTCCTTTATCAGAAAACGCCTCTACAAGCTTGGGGAAGAGCTTAGCAAGCATAATCTTGAACCCAGTAGAAGTACCCTTCTGATTTTCATGCTTGGAAATTTCGCATCCCGAGGCACAACCGATTGGAGCTCCTTCGCCGTAAGCCTGACAAGCGAGCAGTATGTGTTGGGAGCGCTCGCTGAAGTGCTCTTCCACGAGTGCCTCGAAATGCTGCAACCGCGTCATTGTTAGTAACAACTCTAAGCTAAATCTCCATCATTTCAAAGTGTTCATAATTAAACCATGTACAGCTCAATTAATACAGAGCCATCAGTTTTTCATATCTAGCAGCAGTGTAAAGTGTTTTTTTCTTCTTGAGTAAACAGAATTTGGTTCTTCAAAGATACAAAAAATGACAAGCCAATTCTTGAAAATCCAATTTATACACTTTACTTCTTAAAAGTCTTGGAGGCAACACAGCTTAGTCCCTTAAGACTTAAGAGTATTTTCTAGGGACTAACTTGTAGGGACAAAAGGACTAAAATATAGTTGTTCAATCATTTTTAGGGACCAATGTATATATATACTCTTTCCTTTTATTTTTCGTGGTTTCTCACTACGATGGATGCATACTTATTGAATCTAGCATATTTCACATGAATCAATATCAATATCCAAACAATTGGCCAGTGCCCAATAGGCTATCAATCCTTGTTTATACTTATAGCTCATCACTGAATTTATAGTGACAACAGAGGAAAACCAAAGTATAGAAGTAGTTATTTTACCTTGGGTGGCTTTCTTAATAGATACAGCATGGATTTGCAGGTGACAAGAAAAGCGTTCTCATTGTAGCTCACTGAGTTCTTCTCTCCTTCAGCTCGGCCAATCTGCTGGTCATATCCGGCCTCGTTAAAGTAAGGCTTTTCATTAAGAACAAGGGCCTGCAGAGAGAGAAGGACTTGAAGAATTGTGGACGCCCCTGGGTTCCACACCTCAGTGCCTGTACCGGTCCATGTATTTAGGAGACTCAAACAGACTTTCCCAGATTCATACAAATTAGGATTTAATCGAAGCCCGCCAGAAATGTAGTGCACCATCTGCATGTGATTTCAGAAGGCCAGCATAAGCGTTTGTTCAGACTTCAGATATAAAGATGCTGTTTTCTATGAATATGCACATGAGGTGTTAGGTTGTAGACCGAGATTTCTAGCAAAAAGCATAGCCTAAACTTCAATGCTCATTTCAAATAGGTAAGCAAGGGTGAAGAATGCTAAATAGAAGGCCTTCAATGCATAACTCATGAAGAAAATAATATAATAAAAGTGAGTTGAAAAATGCTTACAGGTGGTTCATTGGGATAGTCCGGAGGGAAACATATATCAAAGAAGAACAGCCCGTCATGATAAGGAGTACCCGGTGCTCCAACAATTGCTGCTCGCAGGAGATCCATTCTCTCTTCGAACACACGGACATAAATTTTTTCTGATTGGGCCAATAAAAGTTGTATAAAGGCATTGCCAGAAATTAACAATTGAATATTTACAGCATACAACTAGAGAAATTGCTTTGAAAAGCTTAGCAACCAAATCAACCCATCAATTTTATCAGTCTCACAATCTAGTTGATTTCAGATTTTTTTTTTTTATCATATTCAATCTTCGGTAATTAACAAAGCTCCTGTACTCCTTTCAATTAAACTCAAGTATTCACACACTTTAAAGATGAAATTTGACATTTTTCCTGTTGTTCTTCTCTACACAAACTACCATTTAGTCTAAATTTTTCTGTCATCTACTCATATTAAGTTTCCTACTCTTCCTAAATTCAAAAACTCATCACCAGTTTAATCTTCTACTGTATTTGCCTTTGAAGATTTGGCTTGTTGCAGAGCATATCGATCAAGAATGTGACAACTAATACTAGATCTTCTTGGCATGTGATTTTTTTCCTTCCAAAATAAGCTTCTTTCAATATTGATATGGCTAAAAGAATTGAAAGCACTATTCATACTTTGACAGAAACCAGTTACTGCAGTGATCAAACTAACTTTGCAACTCTAGTTTAAACTTGGCTAAAATGCAGAAAACCCCCCTAAACTTTGACCACTGAAAAAAACTCATGAACTTTGAAAACTGATGAAAGACCCCATGAACTTTCAATTTTGTACAATAACCCTTTTTATTAAAATTGTCATTGAAAAAATAATTTTTTTTATTCAGTTCTTTTACTACTATAAATTACAACAATAATTAATTTTTAGTTTGGATCAATGTAAAATGCATNTTGAAAAAATAATTTTTTTATTCAGTTTTTTACTACTATAAATTACAACAATAATTAATTTTTAGTTTGGATCAATGTAAAATGCATCAATAATCATAAGATTACAAAGAATCTTGATTTTTTGAATGAAAATCTTAACAAAAGGGGTTATTTGCACAAAATCAAAAGTTCAGGAGTTTTTTGCAGTGACTAAAATTCAAGGTGGTTTTCTGCATTTTAGCCTTTAAACTTTATATAGCATAAAAAAATTTGCATGGCATACAAAAAAAATGTAGTTTAGAACAAATACAGTAAATTGCATACCAGGAAGATCTCTTTCCAGGATGCTCCATTCTTGCTGAACTTTTTTCACCCATCCTCTTTTTACCTACAAAACAACAAAAGTAGAAGAAACGATTATTTTCGTGCCCGTATGTACTTTATACAATGGTGTGTGAATTTCTAACCTGAGTTAATGCCAACCCTTTTCCGTCATCAAAGAAGTGATGGTCTGAGCAATTATCCATTATATCAAACTGCTTAAACCGGCCAGAATTACTGCTGTCTAAAGAAAGGGGGAGATCTTTCTTCTCATAAATACTAATAACTTCTTGATCTGGAGTTGTGGTTTCAGAAGATTGCAAATCACTCATCGGAAGCGATTCATTACAGAGTTCACAAGTTTCCACAATTTTCTTTTTGGAAAATTCAGATTGATTTTCCTCTTCAGATGTAGGGAGTAAAGAAACTTCTCCTGAAAGTGATGTTACACCAAGTGCTTGAATTATGCTGGCCTTAATATTGGAGAACATTTCAATGGCAGCTCGGGGAAGGGAAAATGAACTACACTCCCCCGGATGCTTTTCATGATTCTCTCCATTACCATCAGAATCTAAAAAGCCCTGAACATCAAAGTCATAGTCAGCTTATGATGAATAAACAATTGCTAATAGTGAAATCCTAGTCTTTAAAAATTACAATCAGTCATTCAACTTTCCACCCTAACTATATTTTACAGACATTAATGACTAATTTCAAAATTGAGTTTAGACACTCAATGTAATTTTCACTGGCTATTAATGACAAGTTTTCTTTGCATAATTTTCACATTGAGGGCTCTGTATCTCAGAATTCCTAGCATTTTCACAACAAATTTTAAAAGTAGTATATGAGAATTTTATTATACACGAGCATATGCAGAAAGAGATACAGGTACCAACACACAAAATAGATCGGCTCACCTTTCCCTTCTTATCAGAAGTTAAACTTTCATTTTCAGTTATCTCTTGAGTAAACTCCTCTATATCTGCTTCATAAGGAACCGGGATTTCGGTTGAACTTTCATGTTTATCAATTCGAAAAATTTCATAAGGTGTGACCTGTTGAAAAGAATTTATAAGAACGCATTACGACTGCCTGCATGTGAAAAATGAACAGAGTAATGCAAAAATTTGACAAAAATCACAGAATTTCCTTAAGTAGCTGATGCCAGTGTCCATATAAAATATGCTCTAGATGTCAAGATGTGTAGCAGAATCATCAAACATGTCTGGTGCCGTGCAAGTAGCATATTATTTTGACCATTACTACCAAATGCAAATCTTCACACTATGAATGTATGCAATGCTCTACTATATTACCAAACAAGCCGACTCAGAAAGATCACAGACCTTACACGCACACAGCTAGCTACACACAGACAAGTAAAACTTCCAAGTACAAGGGGGAAGGAGGAGATCAAAAACCTTATAGAATTAGATTGTGATTTAATAAAAAATGTTCCTCCGGCCAATGCATTGCTAGAGAACATGTATCACATGAGGTCTCTATGACCACATATAGCTAGCGAGATTGTTAACTATGACGTTTTTTTGGTTGCCTGTCCGGTCTACAGGGCTTCGTCCCCGAACTAATTTGAACTTAACCCATGTTGTGCACCTGGTTATGTTGGGAGAATCTCCCAACGGTGGTAGATGCGTTCACAAGATCTCGAACTCAAGGCCTTGCTTAAGCAACACCGAACCGCTTACCACTAGGACCAACTACATGTTGGTACTATGACATAATGAGTATATAAAATATGATGTCATAACTCATACCTTTGTTGTTAAACCAGTTGCCCATTTCACCTCCACAGCACCATCAATGAAACCGGTAACATTTCCGATACAGGACAGGTAAAAGTTATCAGGGAACTCATTCAGATGACTGATGTGGTTCCTGTCTACTATAGCAGCCTCCACATTCAAGTCGTTTGCTGCTGACTTGACTTGATTTTTGTCAGCTTGGTAACCAAGCTGTTTTTGAGCCGCCTTGAACACAATATCACCAAAACAATATGAGAAGTCAGGGTGCTCTATGATTTCATAGGCACTCACAGTTTCCTCCATCCTTTCTCCAGCCAAGTTCTCTGGCTCTGATATGGAAACGGTTTTCCATCTTACCGTTACAGTGCGTTCTTTGGAATCCACACATTGGACAACACCCCATTTTTGACTGTTGGGCTTAGGAGGATCATCAGAAGCACCTTTTTCCAGCACAAACTGCTGAGGCCAAAACTCATGGGTGTTTACGACATTCACTGGGAGTAGAGTGTGCGGATCCATTGCCAAAGAATGCTGACCATCCTGCCACACAACATCGACTTTGGTCCTTATTTTCCCAATTACAAATAGTTCCCCAATATTGGAGTTAAGGTTCTTTTTTCTATATCCTCGGGCCATAGCGTGCTCCTTAGTAAGAGCCCCTGTTGATGTATTTCCCAAATTCTGTTCCATATGTTCCTTTTGGTCAGCCACCACAAGCATGCACCAGTCACCAAGCTGCCAGTTTGCATGTGAAAAACACGACAGTAAGGTCAAGTTTTTCGGATCTTGCCAGCGTGGAGGAGCATTTACATTAAAGTTGGGATCCACGGGAACAAATGCGAGCCAGTCAACATACACCATACCAGCTTCAACAGCACAAACAGTTCCTTCATCTTGATTGTCTCTCCAAGTTCCACATAACCATCTTGCTGATTTAGAAGAAGTTGAAGATTTCACCCTTACTCTCTGCCCTGGATAGTACGGATACTGCAAGTCTTCGAGTAAATTACGATACAGAGGTAAAATCTTCTCTCTTTCCAAGGCACTGAACTTACATTTAGTTCCATCATCAAACAATATGGTTACTTTGTCCACTACCCTTTGAACGCGTCCAATCCATGGCCCCTTAATCAAATAATCACCTTCCGAAATGGAGCGAATCTTCATGAGTCTCTTGGAGTTTATGTTTTTTAATACTTTTCCTTGAATGTTTTCCAAATCCACAAACAGATCTACACTTGTAACCCTGCCCATCTGTCCAGATGGGTCTGACAAGGAGCAGACCACATCCCCATGAACAAATGTTCTTTCAAATGACAGAAAATCATCAATTTTCCCAATGCTTTCCTCTAAACTTGATAGTATGCTCCTAGCTTGCCCACCATATAGAAAGTCAATTTCCTCTTGATCGTCGCTGCTGCTACTCTCACTGAAGGTCTCCCAGTCCGAATCAGTACCGTGCGTATCCATTAATGGGGATGCCTGTCATAATCCATACACAGAAATATCAATATAATAATTACAAGACAGTAATAAGGAAGAACCGAGTTTAAGTTCATAAATGGAATTAGAGCTAATCTTTGCTGAAAAATTTCTCCACAACCAAGCATGTAACTAAATAATTTTAATTGATAGAGAAGTATTATTAAAAGTGGAACATTGGCAATCAGATTTCCTAACTTAGGGAAAATTTGAGCCACTAGGTCCTCTTTTAGACAGAAAATTTTCAACATGTTCACACTTGTGCAATAACTAACTATACATAGGGATACAAGATATATGTTACCTTCTTAAACAAACTGAAGCCCTAAAACCAAGTGCCACTTTGTATAGCAATCCACCACAGGTATGTTGATATTGATCGAAAAGGACTTTAGTGGCACAGCACAAGTTGTTTCTGATTGATATTGCTTTTGCCACAGACAATATACTATCTCCAACAAGAAGATTATGACCACCAAAAACGGGAGATCTGATGCCAAAGGAGATTTGCCCGATCGGGTAATAGGAGTCAATTGAGGACTCCAAAATGCCAAAGGAGATTTGCCCAAATTGGATGATTTCCAGAGTAAGAAACACCAGAGGGAGGCTTCCAAACCCAGAAATATCAAGGAGTTACTTACAACTATCAGATCAATCTTTTCTTTTTTTTGGAAACTTTGAAAGAAGAAATACGAGATGTTGGAAATAGCAAACCAGGATAACCAATATATGCCAAAGGAGATTTGCCCCAGAGAAAGAGTGAAGTAAGGGTAATAGTTTAAGGAAAACAACAAATTCTTTTTTTCCGTATATTTAAAGAATCCAACGAAAGCAGATTAAGTAACCTTTGCCAAAGGAGATTTGCCCAATACAGCTGAGTCTTCAGATATAGATAAGAGAAGGATAGATGAGAAATTTCCCTCTTCCAAGAATAAAACTTATAGTGCCAAAGGAGATTTGCCCCAGGATGAAGCCGAACTGTCTGATCTATCTACTTCCACCAAGGGAGCTTGGTAAATATCAAGAATCAACAGAACTTTAGGATTGAAATCAGGAATTCTTTAGCTATTTCACAGAAATAACCAATCAAGCTTAAATCTTCTTCTGCTTCACTCACAGCAAGAGGGCATTTGCCAGACCTCTCTGAAAGAACTATATCAAAAGCTCATTGCCATTGCCTAAATTCAAAGGACCTCGGTTGCCAGATCATCTCTTTCAAACCTGAAAAAACATGACGGGTGAATAATTCCTCTGACCTTTTTAATCATGGAAAGAAAATGGAAACAACAGACGACCTCTCTGAAAGAACTATATCAAAAGCTCATTGCCATTGCCTAAATTCAAAGGACCTCGGTTACCAGATCATCTCTTTCAAACCTGAAAAAACATGACGGGTGAATAATTCCTCTGACCTTTTTAATCATGGAAAGAAAATGGAAACAACAGACGAATCATATGATAGCTAGCCTGCCTATATAAAAATACAAGCATACAGCATCCAAATTCAGAAAGATAGAGAAAAGGTAGGGCCAATAATATTTTGTTCAATGACTTTCCAAATCTTTGGTTGTGCATCAAAGACATGGAATCACTGTTTTGGTTAAAATAATATAGATTAAAAAAACAGATTTCATTATGCATAATAAAGTCCCTTCCGTATTGAGTCTTGAGAACCATGTAGTTAGAAAATACAAATAGAACCATATTAAATTGCTTATTGAGAAGAAAATCTATTTTAGCACCCAACAGAAGAGTCACTTTCTGCAGCACGGGTCACAATTGCAAATCTAGATTTCCTTTTTGTAAATCAAATTTACCAAAGGAAACACTAAAATCAATACTTATCATCTCTCTTTTCGAGTTGAAACTTGAAATAGACAGAAGAATAAGATGGATCAAAACCATTCACAATTTCTTTCAATCAAATTAATACCTTTTTCTATTCTTTGATGAATTATGCCAATAACAAGAACACCAATGAATTATTTTGGGTTCTATTGAACCTATGGAAATCATATGTTAACTCTTCTAACATCATTGAATTACAAGGAAATGAACAATATTTCATCTAACACAATCAAACACAAAATTCTGCATCAGAATCAATTCACCCCTGAAAACACAAAGGGCAGTTTTATCGATTAAACAGCTCTTAATCTCAAGAAATTGGGCTGTCTCATGTCAAAAGTGCACAAAAGTCAACCTCATGAAAGATTGAAGCTTCCATAAAATCACCAAATTGAAAACCCCAACTCCCCAAAAAAACAAGAAAACTCAACCAAAAGAAAAGTGAATTTGCTGAGGAAGAAGACAGACACTATACCATTTTTTTCGCCTTTGAAGTTGAACTTGATTGGACCCATATAAGCACCAATGAAACCCCATGACTTGAAACGCCTAAATCTGCTATCTCCTTTTTCAAAACTATATAACTGACTTCTTCTTTGGGAGATTTGGAAAAGTGGGTTTTGTTCAGATAGGCCTTGTTCCACGGCCAGTTCCACCATCCTCCACGCCACCACCGAATTTCGAGACCATTTTGCAAGGGAACACAGTGAAGCTTCTTTTCTTTTTTTTTGTTTTCCTCTTTCTCTGTGTTTTCTTCTCTGAAAGTAATTGTGGAGTTTATTGTTTAGAAGAGGCAAATGGGGCCTTTTAGTTTGAGCGAAATAGGCATAATAAGAGAGATTATTGGACCAAAAATGGGAGAGAATATACCAAACAGTATCAGACACAAAATACCAAACAAGACAGTTAAAAAATTTTCTGTATTGACAAAACCGCTGAATCTCTCCTTTTGTTCCTTCCTTCTGTCGGTTTCTCTCTTCTTTAGCTTTCCGAAAATGATATTTTGCATACAAATAAATCAAGGAATTTAATGGCTTGGTGTACAACTCATTAATCATTGTCACCTCATTAAATTTAATTCCTACTATTTATTTAATTTTTTTCATTTATTTTTATGATTTATTTTAAGAAAAAAAAAACTTAGTCTTCGTATTTTATAGAGACAATTAATTCTATGACGATACTAGCTATTTATTTAGAAAAAAAAACAGATATAAAACTAGTTTATTGTATATTAATATTAGAATTGATAAAATTGTGTATCAAAATTTAAACACTTTCATCTTAGATTTCTGTATTGCAATCTATTACTTCAATTAGCTCTAAACAAATGATAGCATCACAAATCTAAGTATTGAGCCCTAAAATCTAAATATTTTTAAAGTCTAATGATTAGTTTAGACATAATAAACAAATAATTTTTTGAATCATGTATATTTTGTTTATTGAAAGAAATATGAACAAAAAATATTTAATTATTTATTTTTAGTTTTTAATATCTACCTAATAATTTAATTATTAATATATTTATTATATTTATTATGTGATATTTAGTATTTACCGTCGTCAAGTTAGCTCATAACCCACAAATCAGTCTATATATTCATTAACAAGTTTAAAGAGAGGAAATTAAGCCCATTTGAAAATAAAACAAGTTTAAATGAATTAATCCATTTAGCTTGTGGGCTAAACGAAGATGGGACGAGTTAGCTGTTGATAGCTTGCATAATTTTTTAAAAATATTTCAAATATATATTATAAATAATGGAAAAGCTAGTGGGACTTAACTAATTAAATAATCTAATTAACTTCCTTCTATTTTTAAATTTATTTTATAATTTTAAATTAGAATAAAAATAATATATATTTTAATCAACTTTATAATTTTTTCGTCATCTAAATTAAATTTCAAAATAATATTTACTTACCCCCACTGATATATATAAGACTAGGTTAATATTAATTATTGGAATAGATGAAAATGAAAATTGATAATGCTGGCATTAGTCACTCTCTTGTCTCTCTTTACAAGTTTTAAATTATGATAAAAGCATCAAACTAAAGTTTATTGATGCCATTAAGCAACTTCATGTGTGAAGCTTATTCTCTCGATCGGATATACTTTGGAAACCTAATTAGCAACTTTTCTATGGCCAAAACCAAGAATATTCCAAACAGATATAGATATGCAATTAGCATAATATGATCTTAATCCTTAAAAGAAAAAGGACATTATATTAATTATTTTGGAATGTTTTGCATAGAGACAAATGCTAATTGTATTTCTAACTTGTGGCACCAGTAGGAAGTGAACACTACAATGACAATCTCCTTCAAATATGACAACAGATCAGAGAGGATATATATGATGAACCAATCAAATTGATTATATATACTATTATATATGTCTAAAAGATTTCATAGTAATTGATCTTTTAAAATTATAGTATAAAATAATATTTATTCAATATATTACAAATAAATATATAAAATAAAATAAAAATATCACCTTAGTTTTAGTAACTCACGTTTCCACCGTGATCAGTTTTTACTCACACATATTGGTGACAATTTTTTTTCAAAAGCATGAACTTTTATTTTTATTATCTATATACTATTATATATGTCTAAAGAGTTTTCTAATAGTCGATCTTTTAAAACTATAGTATAAAATAATATTTATTCAATATATTATAAATAAATATATAAAAAAAATCACCCCAACTTAAATAACCCACCTTTCTACCTATGACTTCATGAGTTAGTTTTCACTCATACACATATAGGTGACGATTTAAAAGTATGAACTTTTTGTTTATTATTGGATTAATTTATTTTTTTTCTTCTATGTTTTTCCTTCATACCAATTTATATAATTTTTAATATTAAATTATTTTAAACTTTAATATATATATATNTTAAAACTATAGTCTATGAAATTAAAAATAAGAGAAAATTTACTATTTGGTCTCTCTTTCTTTACTAAGTTAACAATTTAGTCCCTTATTTATTTTATATACATATTTGCGTGCCCGTTAGGGCACGCAAAGCCCCTAGTCTATATATATGGATACATGCATGAAATTAAAGAATCATCTTTAATGGGTAATAATTGAAGATGACTATTTCATATGTATATATAATTAATAGTATGCTTATATATATAGTTATGTGCTTAATTATATATGCACATCTTCACAGATTCAATTTTCAAAGTTATGCCTCTCTATAGATCTATAGCATCTGGCTTCCTTGTTAATATTGCAGCTTGCTTCATTATTGCTAAATGAGAGTAAGCACTAAAATTTTAATTTCTTTATCATGCAATTTTTTAAGTGTTTTAATTATTCTGGTTGATAGTTTTTTTCTTCAACCAATTAATTAACTCTGTAGTGTGAATGAAATTAATATTATGATATTTACTGACTGCATGTTTGATGACAACCTGAAGCTTAAACATCAATATTAACTAATGTTGGCAAGAAATTTCTGAATTTTATTTAATTTGTCTAATTAAGTGGATATATATAGCAAGACCACAAAATGGTGGGGCAAATCTGAAAAAAAAAATTCCTTTTTTTTTTAGCACTGACAGCATAATATCAGTATAGTATCAAAATATGCAGAGTTACTTGATAGCAATTTTTATCTGCTCCACTTCTTTTGTTCTTCCCCTTTTAATGTGCATGGTCATAAAGAACAATTCTTTTATAAATGCTCACATATGTATATAAATATATATAAGAGGATCTAAATTGTGTGGTGGTTCTTCGTTTTCGCTCTCAACTTTGTTAGTTATTGGAGCTTTAAATTAATTAATGACATAGTGGGTTGCTTGCATTTAAGCAACTAGGCTATATATATATATATATATAAAGCATTTTTAATATAAAATTTGTAGTAATGCAGCTGGTACAAAAGCTCACTATTAAGAGTTAATGTACGCATGCAACTATATATAATCTTTTTTTGCATCTACCTAAACCTATGAGCAATTGAGCTTAATTTAAAAGTACCATGAGCAAAATATCATAACTACTTGCTTTGTGTGGACAAAATTGTAACTTGAATAGGTTAATTATAGACAAATTTCTTCTCGAAGAGCTGGTACCCTTCTCTTCCTCTTCCTAATTGAAACACACACAAAAAATTATAACTTAATCCGTTGAAAGAATATTTATTTTATCACTCGTGTTGACAAGTAAAAATTTCATTTATTTAATTTATCATAAAACAAGATAATTGAAAGAAAAAACTGATTTTTTTTAATAATAAATACAATGAACTTTGGAGTTTGGATGTATATATATATGATGTCAATTTCCAAGGAATATATGTTAAAGGTGAAAGCTCCAAAATTGGTGGACTACAGAGAACAGTTAGAGCCACCTGTGTACCATTATGATTATATATGTGTATATATATATAATGAAATGGATGTGTTATGTGTACGTGTCTCTTTTGTCTCTCTCTCTCTTTTGTGCGTTTCAGTCATTTCGCAAAGAGATATTAACCGATGAAGGTGGAGATAGAAATCAAATCATATATTCAATTTATAGTTCCACAGTACTAATTTGGGACTGTTGTACCATTAATCAATCATATATATTTGTTATTTGAATTTTTTATAATTCTAATAAAAAACATGTAATAAATGTTAACTTTTGGGTCTCTCCTCCAATCAGATCATGAGATGACTCATTGAAAAAATTTCAAAGATAGAAAGTTAGGAGAACAACATTGAAATGGTCTATCACGACTTGCACCTCCAATGCACCTCACGATGCAAGTCGTGATGTAACATCATATGTAAGTCCTACATGGACTATTTTGTTTTGTTCAGCTCTTCTCTTTTCTTATAAATAAAAGTGTTTTCTCTGTATTTTTTCATTCTTTGTTTTTTCTGTGTTGAAAATTCAAAATTAAGGAACTCTTGGTTGGGAGAATCTTCACTAATTCTTTTTTCTCTCTTGAGGTTTCGATTCTTGGATTGGATCTTAAGATTTTGAAAAACCCACAATAAACCATATAAATTGTTTTAAAATAGCTTTTATAAAAACAATATTTGTAAATTATTTATGTTTTTATCATTTTGAAATTAAAAATAATATTTACATATTACTTATATTACTTATATATATATCTTATATTATATGACTCCACCCCTTTCTGGTCGTCCATGTTTAAAACTATAGTCTTTGAAATTAAAAATAAGAGAAAATTTACTATTTGGTCTCTTTTTCTTTACTAAGTTAACAATTTAGTCCTTTATTTATTTTACATACATATTTACGTGCCTGTTAAGGCACGCAAAGCCCTAATATAAATATATATATATGGTGGAAAGAACATTGTTGATCTCAGAAGCACTTTCTCAAGTTTGAAATTCATGACATTATTGCTTGTTTTATGAAAAAGAAAATTATTATTTGGTTTATAAATTTATATTAAATTAACTAATCAGTCACTAAATAATTAAAAGGGTAAATTGCAGTTTGATACCCTAGTTAGGGGCGGTCTCACTTTAGTACCCTGAAAGAAAAATTTTTGCAGTGTGGTGCCCTGTGGTTTGCTCCGTTAGCGAATTGGTCCCCTGTGCTTTATTCCGTTAGGATTTAACGGCAAATGTGATTGTAACCACTTTAAAATGTCAAAAACCTCCCAACAAGTCTTCTCTTATGCGTTTAAGTCCTTTCCCTTTACTAAAAGGGATCAAAACATAGAGAAAACAGAAACTAAAGAGTACATTATATAATTTTTACGATTGAGTTGAAATTAATTATAAAAGGGTCTTTAGAATTCTAATATTACAAAATTTTCTCCTTTTCATAAGATTTCTTTTGAATAAGTCCTGATTTAATTACACTTTAATCCCAAAAGTTTATGATCTTTGTCAAAATAGTCCTTAGGACCTCAAAAGACAAATGAGCATCTATAATTTATCAAAAAAATCCCCATATTCAACTACCAAAAGTTGAAATTTTCATTCAAGTACACTACAAACAAATCAAAACCCCCAAATTTTTTTAAAATCAAGCTCCACAAATTACCCCACAAATTTCATTGAAGTACAGTGCAAACAGATAAAAACCCCTAAATTTCTTGAGACACGCAAATCAAAACCCTTAAGCTGGACATGTGCCTCCACCTTGGTGACTCATCTCGGACTTGGATCCTCTGCATTTTACTCTCTACATTTTGTGTGCATTTTAGAGAGATAAAGGAGGAGGTAGGAAGAGAAAGTATGGGTCCCACATATTTATTATTTTGTGGGACCCACACTTTCTCTCCCTACTTGTCCCTTTATCTCTCTAAAATGCACACAAAATGCANAAACAACCCCCCTCCCCCCAAATTTCTTCAGACACGCAAATCAAAACCCTTAAGCTGCACCTGCACATGTGCCTCCACCTTCAACTCCTCACATGGCCGACCAAGAACCCTTCATCTAATTATCCACACATCTCCATCGCCGAGGCTCTTCAAGCCAGAATCGATGATGATCATAATAATAATAACGGTAAAGTTCTCAACTTTGGATTGAACCCATGAGAATCTGCGAAATCTGAAGGAACCCCAAATGGGTTTCACAGATTTGGAGATAATAAAATGTGGGTTGCTTCAAAAAATGAAGCTTCACCATTTTTGAATGCTGTTCCTTGGGCTTTTCTTCCTGTGTCGTTGTATCATCCTTATGCAGTGTCGGGAAATTGGAATTGGAACTTTGTTCCGCGGTTGAAAGCAGAGTATGTGCAGAGAGAAGAAAAGGAAGAAGAAGAAGAAGAAGGAGGAGGAGGGTGTAAAAGTGAAGAGAGAAACGGCGGCGTTTTGGTCGGCCATGTGAGGAGTTGAGGGTGGGAGATGAGTCACGAAGGTGGAGGCACATGTGCAGGTTTAAGAGTTTTGATTTGCGGGTACGAAGAAATTTAGGGGTTTTGATTTGTTTGTAGTGTACTTAAATGAAATTTGTGGGGTAATTTGCGGAGCTTGATTTTGGAAAAATTTGAGGGTTTTGATTTGTCTGTAGTGTACTTAATTGAAAATTTCAGCTTCTGGTAGTTGAATATAAAGATTTTTTTTTTATAAATTGTAGATGCGCATCTGTCTTTTGAGGTTCTAAGGACTATTTTGATGAAGTTCATAAACTTTTTGGGATTAAAGTGTAATTAAATCAGGACCTATTCAAAAGAAATCTTATGAAAAGGAGAAAATTTTGTAATATTAAAATTCTAAAGACCCTTTTATAATTAATTTCAACTTAACAGTAAAATTATATAATGTACTCTTTAGTTTCTGTTTTCTTTATGTTTTGATCCCTTTACGAGTAAAGGAAAAGGACTTAAACGCATAAGAGAAGACTTGTTGGAGATTTTTGACATTTTAAGGTTGTCACAATCACATTTTCCCTTAAATCTTAACGGAAATAAAGCACAGGGGACCAATTCGCTAACAGAGCAAACCACGGGGTACCAAACTGCAAAAAATTTTCTTTCAGGGTATCAAAGTGGAACCGCCCCTAACCACAGGGTACCAAACTGCAATTTACCCTAATTAAAATATATGAATCAATCCTTGAATTATTGAAATTGTTCAATGATAAACAAAAAATTAAGTATAAATTCAAAGATAAAAAAGTATAAAACCATTTCAAATTTAAGGACTAAATCATCACTAAGGTCAACCAAAAAACAAATCATCACTAAGGACCAAATAAGTTGAAAGTTGAAATATTTTAGAAATTAAATTATATATTTTAATTATTTAAAGATTGATTAATTAACTCGATATAAATTCAATCACTAATAAATTTTATCTTTCAGAAAAGATTACTTAAAAGTGGTCTCGGGTGCCGATGAGGTTTGACTCACTTGGTCACCTTTCGCCTATGATAATTGTATGGTTTGGGTTCAATTCTTGGTGCTGTCTCATTTAGTAGGTTATCTGTAAGTGCTCTCTGAGCCTGAAGGCATGCCCTGACCCTAAACTGGAGTTTCATCCATTCATCTAAATTTTTAACCACAAAGAAAAAGTGGCCTCTGGTTAAATTATTATATTTCTGATGACCGGGTCTTTTTGAGCTAAATTCAGTGTGTTCGAACTAAATATACTATTAAAACTCAAAATCAAGGGTGGGGATTATTAATTTATTACAGATTCCTGGTTATTTTAAAATAATTCTTTAAATGAAATTTAGTAAGAAGTATTTTCATGGTTATTGATTTAACGAGAATTTCTTTATTTGGAAAATAATATATTTTTCTATTTAAAAAATCATTTTTAATTAATTTGATCAATTTAATTGTTTTTCTTTTTTAAAGAAAAAATAGAAAAAATCTCTCTCCCTCTTGATATATTATATTGATAGTCATGAGTCAACATTCCATAGTATCACGTTTTCGAGCTTCAGAGCAACCACTGATCTTCAGCACCAATGAAAATAAAACATTTGTCTATGATCAAGGGATTAAGTGATGCAAAAGCACCTATTAATTACTAAAATGTTAGTTTTGCTATTGATGCTTTAATAAATAAATATTTGTATTCAAATCACTACCATGAAATTGTCCAAATCCATATTCTCTGCCTTTTGAAACAGTTGAATCACTTGTTGAATAGAAGGGGACCAAAAAAAAATGGTAAATTATTTCAAACTCAAATCAAAACTGTTTAGTTATTTACTAGTACAATGTTCAATTATCATTTTTCTAAAAAATTAATTTTCTCTAACCTATATGAGTTAGTGGTTTATCCACCCTGACTTGCAAAATTGAGATGGGAAATTTACTGAAATATATAAAATTAAAGAAGAGGAAATCCACTGGGTGGCAAAATCTTTTGCTTACTGTTGCAGAATAAAGGCATACCTATATGTAATATTATATTATATATATATTAGGATCTGCACTATTTATAAAACAATGTTCAAATGCATTTTAGAGCCACTTGCAGGATAGTGCTCAAAGGAATATATTCACAAGGTGGACTTTTACATATGCATTTGTCAATAATCACCTTTTTTTTCTTCAACTTTTCTAAACATTCTTTGCAATTGATATATATATATATATATGTGCATATTGAGGGGTAATTTTTACACTAATTAATGATCAATAAATAAAGTGTTAGGTTCAAAGATTAAAATCACTTTTATATATCTATTTAAATAATTTTACATATTAAAATTACTTGTTGAAAGCATTTCCAGACTTAAGTTACTATCAAAACTATTTATAATACAAATTTTCCAAACATAACAGTTCTACTAAATAGCTCCTCTTATACTTTATTTCTAAAACTTCATTTAAATCACAATATTAATATCAAAAGAGCCTATTAATTAATAACTAAATTATTTTTTTTTCATATCATGAGTTCGATTCTCAATACTAATTTGAAGGTTTTGTTGATAAGCGATTTGTAAGTATTTATAGAGCTTAGAGGCATGTCCCGGTCTTAATGAGCCCTCCGACACTTCAACTTTTTATACAATTTTTTTTCAGAAAGATTATAAAAGAGATTCAAGAACAATAAGGAAAAAAACTTTGACATCTAATATATCTTAAATTTGAATATTAAAATTGTTGTAATATTAGTATCGAATTACTCCCCATTCATATTAGGGTCTAGCAAAAATAACTAATTACATACAAAATATTAAATTTTAATTGAAATCTTTTTAAGTAATATTTACCTTTAGTTTGTATTCCCTATACTTCTGACAACTCAATACAAAACTAGAGTACTTAGTACTCTATTATTGTCCAACTCTTTAGAGACAACAACAAGCATTGCTCTAAAATCTAAACTAATCTACACACACAATATACTTTTGCATCATAGTTTCCTATTTTATTTGTTTATTTATGAGTACCCACGTGGAACGCATATAGGAAGTCACGTGTCTTCACTTATGAAAAGATGTTTCTTCTTTTTCTTGCTTTTGTTGATTAAAATGAGAACCCTCGTTTGTTGGTATGTTTAGTGGCCCATTTTGGCCTAATTTGATGCATAATAGGATTGAGGAGTGATACAAAGTCTAATCAAAACCCACCATATATGTTCCATCGATTTTCCGAAAGCAAGAAAGATCTCTCTCTATATATATCTTATCTTATATTATATGGTTCTATCTCTTTTTAGTTGTCAGTCTTTATAGTACTACCACTCTTTCTCCCCACTTACTCTCTTTATATGACGTAATTTCAAATTGGTCCTAAATATTTTATTTATTTTAGATGAGTCTTACATATTTTTATAATTTCTCAAATTGGTCCCGAACTTACTATTTTATCAATATAAAAATTTAATATAATCTTCAACTTTAAATCAATTCAAACGTTACATGCATATTAGCGTGCCCGTTAAGACACGCCAAGCCCCTAGTATATAATATTGGTAGTTCACAATGAAAACAAATATAAATAATGGTCACATTTAACAGTCTTCCTACTAATTATTTAAGGCATTAATTGAGATACATTAGAATTAAAGAAAACAAAAAAAAATATTAAGTTTTTTTTAAATGATAAAAAAAAATTACAGCTCTATATGATTCTGTTTTTGAAAAACTCCTTTTAATTTTTTTTTTTTAAAAAATTTGATATTAGAGTTGCAGGTCTATATGTGCTATATGATTTTTAAAGTTCAAAAGATAAAAAAATTTGTTTAGTACGGTAAAAATAAAGAGACAAAAATGAAGAATTGATTTTTGTTAATTATATCATTGGAATTCAATGCAAGCTCATTTATAATTAATTTTTAGATTAAATTTATCGAATTTTTTCACAAAAAAATTTATAATAAATTTTATCAAATAATTTTTCCATTTTTCTTCTAAAATGTATTTTTAAAATTAAATTTAGAAATTATTTTAAAATACACAAAAATGAAACCAGCATCAACATGTCCTATTTTGTGTCACTTTTTCAAGTATTTATATATTTTATATAATTCGAAATAGAATATCTCTATTATAATAATAGTAAATTATGCTAACGGCAAAACTGAAATATGTTCATTTAATGTTAGATGGTGGGGACTGAGAGATTAAATAAATAAAATAAAAATAAAAAAAGTAGAGGAGGTGTCGCAAGAAGCAAATTCTTTAGCATAATCATATTTTAAAGGAAAGTGGGAGATGGGAAAGTGCTTTACAATGTGCCAAGTTCTTGTGTATAGTTTGTTTAGACTTTAGAGTTTAGAGGGAGAGTCATTAATGTTTGATAGGTGACAAGTAAAGTGATTCCTCCACTAACTATATTATTAATTAATTATATGTGTGTGTGACAATGCGTGTTTGGAAGGAGATATTTGTCCATTCCTAATTTTCTCACTATATGTTCACCACATTTTTTTTTTTAAAAAAAAAATCAGATAGAGTATAGTCAAGTGTCCAATTTGAAAGGAGGGGGGAAAGTTAGTTAAATGAGAAATTGATTTATTAAGGTTCAATTTAACAGGTTGGGAATTAGTGGAAATTATAAATTGTTTAAAAAATGAAGCCATCTGAATAATAAAATTATATAATTAACCTTAAATCAGTATTTTTTTTTTTGATTCAATGGTTTTTTTCTTTAAATTATTTCATATTCACCCAACACATCATTCTAACTTTTTTTGTTTTCTAATTCTTTTTTTTTCTGAGGATTGTGTTTTCTAATTCTGATTGAACTTACTCATAGAGACATATAAGCAGGAAAAAAATTATAAATATTCTCTTTTTGACAAGCACTCTCCCTCATTATGAGAATTCTTTTATAATAATTCGTTAAATTGTAAAAATAAAAATAATGCTCTGTCCAGCTGTCAATCTGCTGGTCTATCTTCTTCATTCATCACCCATTCATTTTTTTCATAAAAAATTCATCACCTATTCATTCATAAAGCACATAAACAGTTTGATTCACAGTTTTCACACATACAAAAGAGGGACCCATTTGGCCATATGTACAGAGCATACTCATAATTCTGTATTTGGCTTTCTGCCTAAACTTAGCTTTCATTCATGGAAAAAGGCTCAAGACAATGTGGGTTTGTGGGGTCATCAAGCCAATGAGATAGTGGATAGGAAGAAAAGGGTCAAATGGAAACTTGATGCTAATCATGTTTCTGAGTCAACCATGGACATTCCATGTTTGCTCTTCCTCCTTTTGCACTCTACATCGCACTAATGAAGTATAATTGATAATCAAGCTGAGTAGATTATTTGGTTGGGGATTGATTCAATTAAAGTAAAGGTATTGAATTCAATCTTAAAAACACAGGTGTTAAATAATTGATAAGAGAATTTTAATAAATTATCAAATGAGATTAATTTTCATCACAGAGAAGGGACATTTTCACTCCTTGCCAAATTGGGGAATAAATTATCTATATCTTGCAATAGATAGCTATCCCGAAACTTCCTGCAGGGAAGTATATGGAAATGTAAAGCTCAGTGCTCACTCATTGTCCCTATCCAAAATAGTAGTATGTATGTATATAACATGTGATGGATAATGACAGTTCCTTTAAAGTGTGATCTCAAAGCAAGATTTGGATAAAGGTATATATGGCCATTAGAGAAAGAGATGTCTCACTAGAACCAGAAAATTGAGTGTCAAATCTATTCATAGCATTTTCTGGGGGAAATTTTGTTCTTTTGTTTGTGTTCCCCCTCCAATTTATTGAGCAACGCATGTGATATTAGTGAAGTATTTTAAGTGTTTTGGCCTGAACATTTATTAACGAAAAGAAAAAGAGGAATGAAGATATGTTATCATATAAGTAAGTTATTAACCTTAATCTGTATGTTTTCTCAAAAATAAATCCACCAAAGATTTTTTATTTTGGCCAGTACCACCAGAACTCTAATCAGTCTATTTAGCAGTACAGTACATGTAAAAATTCTCACAAATTTGAATTTAATACTCAGATAACAATTTCAAGCCTAATAACAAAGTAATTTTCATGATACATCCAAGAAACAGAAGTGTTTCAGTCCTCTAATTAAGCAAAGAGATCTAAACACACAAAACATACAGCAACCGAAACACACACTCACAAGAAATAGTAATTTGGCCGGTAAGGGTAATATTGCTTGCCATGTATGAATCACATTGCGGACCTTCTTTTCTCAAAATATTTTTCCTTCTGCTATGCATGCGAGGTGGAAGACGAAGTTTGCAGAGTTTATTAATAAAATAGATGAAAAACCATACAACGCATGACAGGGTAATCAACTAATCATGCCTTAACTAATAGTGAAGTACAAGGGTCAATACAAAATTTCTTGAGACCTTGAAACCCCGTCTAAGAAACAATAGTGTTCACTCATTGAACAACTAGACATAACATTGCAGGAAAAAAAGAAAAAAGAAAAAAGAAAAATTATAGGTAAACAATGCTACAAAAGCTGCCTGCAGAGTGTGTGATAAGAATTTCAGCCTAATATGACTTTTGAGATTCAAATGGAGATCATATGAAATACAATCATTCTCATGACAAAGCATCTACTGTCAAAACTCATTTGAGATATATGGATTGGCTCAACGACTAGTAGTTGTGTCCTCTTTAAGCAGTAACTGCAACCTTTTCTTGTTTCTTCTTGGCAGCTTTTGATGGCACTTCAGTCACAGTATTTTCAGGTTTCTCAATTCCTTGTATATCAGTTATCCTTAACTTTGTCAATTCCTAAAGATAATAACCATATAAGAAGCCGATTTATCAGAAATAATTTGTGACAAAACTAAATCCAACTAAGAAGTTGCTTTCCAACTTACCTGGCGATGACCTTTGGTTCTACGGTAATTCTTCCTTCTCTTTTTCTTAAAAATAATCACCTTTGCATCTAATGCCTGAGGCAAAGGAAAATAAGATAAGAAAAATTCTCTAGAGCAAAAAAACTTTGATTCCATTTCACTTTTTGTCTTGTATGTGTGGTTTGGTTCCATTTCATTACGGTTTCAAGTACCAAACAAAGTAAAGTGAGGTTTCAAGTAACAAACAAAGTAAAGTGATGAAATTCGATTGCAATTCAGAAACAACCAAACACTGAAACAGTTATTATCACTAATCCATGCCCATTCATGAACATTATCATTGTCGTCCCCATGACCATTAACTTCATACACCAACATTGCCAAATTCAATTGAAATGGGAAGTTCCTGACTTACATGCTCCTCAACAACGGCATGCACAGCTGCATCTGGCACTGTAGGTCGACCAACAATTGTCTGACCAGCGGAGCCAAGCAACAGAACTTTGTTTAGAATCAACTGCAATGGACAAAAAGAAGAACAAACCAATTTTAACTTTCCCGACCAAATGTTTAACTGAATGACAAGAAAATTTCCATACCAAAGAAAAAAGACACAAACAGCTGTACCAGTAAACAAGATATTGATAAGTAAGTCGACATACTTTTACTGTAGTTATTACACAAACAACAACAACAACCATTGGCAAACAAGATATTGATAAGTAAGATTGTCGACATACTTTTACTGATATAGTTATTACACAAACATTGGTTCTAAAATTAGAAGAGGCAGGTTGGATGGTCGACCTATCAAAGAATAGTAAGAAGCAAGAGACTTGTTCTCAAAATGTAATTTCTGGATTTAGTTCAGAGACTAACTAACTGAAAAAACAGAAACAATCATATTGTCACTTCTATTGCAATTTCGGTGTCACAGTTTTTCATGAGCACATAATCTAGTGCATATCACTTCAATGGTTTTACTGACTAAAAGCTTTTTAACAAAAAAGAAAAAGATACCATGGCAAACCTCTCTTCCCAACCTCAGATCTTCTTTTTGGGAACCACCGAACTTTTATACCAAATGTGCACCATTAACTCATTAACTTCTGCCTCAAATGAATTGATCTCCAACCTCTTCTCTGGAGTTCCTAAGAACATTGCTTTCTAATACTAATACCTTGGTTTCTCTTTTCGCCATAATGGCAGATAAATATTAACTTTACAACATCCTATTTACTTTATCTGTTGCTCTCTTGGTCTCCTTAAGCATCTCAATTACAGAAGAGAGAAGACTAGATTTCTCCCCCAAAAAATTACTTGCAAAATGCTAGTGCACTATTTGCATGAGAGGAAGTGTGGCATTGATTAAAAAAGAAAAAAACAATTTGCCAAGCAGCATATTTTACTGCCAAGCACCTTCACAAGATAAATGAGAAAACTTACTTTTTAATCCTTAAATTTGTCCCAAAACTACCATTTAGTTCTTAAATACACTTTTTGGTCCCTTTTTTCTACAAACATCAACTATTTAATCACCACAGATAATGTTTCAAGAACCAAATAGTTGACATTTGCTAAAAAAAAGTCAAAAAGTGTATTTTCAACATAGGAGCTAAATCACAGTTTTGGAACAAATTCAGGGACTAAAAAATACTTTTTCTATAAGATAAATTGTGAGACAAAGGTAGTGCAAGTAGCAAAATTGCTCTTTCTCCGTAGTCCTAGGTAGAAGTAGACTTCAATTACAAAGATCAACGGGAGGAAACATATAGACCAAACAGTGACATATCATTATTGCAAAAAAGTACAGCTATACATAATGACCAGTTGGTGCAAATATCAACCAGAAATTTCTTTTCCCTTGAACAGCATATCTACATATTCTGTTGACAAATTATCTAATCAATCCAAATTAAGAGGTGGCTTGGCAACTTCAAAAACAGGTCTAGAGTTGTTTAGGACAAAATCACTCCAAAATGGTAATTCCATACAGCTTGATTGGTTCCAAATACTCAGTTTGACTAAACATTTAAGTTTCTACTCATTCTGATATTAGTTAATATTGAATTATCCGTTTTCAGAATTATATATTCTGAGAAAATATTAAAAACTAAAGTAAAAGGAGATTAGAACCAGGGAGTCAATGAGACATTTGACAAGGATATACAATAATGGGAAAACATTATAAGATAAAATAAAGGAAGGAAACAAAAGTTTAGGAGATAGAGAATTTGAAATGTGCTAAGTAAAAAGTGTGGAGTTTGGCAGAGACCTCTGTCCATACTCTCTAATGTAAATTCAAGGAAAATCCATTGCAAAAACTAGTAAGAAAATCCTCTTAAAAGGGGAAGACAATTCTCTTAAGTAGAAACATCATTTACAGCAGGAACGGCACAGCAAAAATGTTCAGCATGTCAGCATGTGTATTAGTTACCACAGTAGGGGGGAAAAAGGGAAAGAGTTAACAGCGGATCAAAAGCAATGATAAGAGATCTCTGATTTGTGACTTTCGAAAACTGTCTTGGCACTTGATATAGTATTTCGACGCTAATTGAATAGTACACTGTAAACTAATGCCTCTACAATATGTAAGGTGAAAGCCAATATACCATTATCATTTCAACGGTCAGATGTCAGATAATCAATAGGTTGTTCCCTAACTGTTTCAAACAGCCCCAACACTAAAGGAACCAAATACCAAATCAGACCAAGTCATGGTTCGGCAACCACTCGAAAGTTGAAACAGAGGCAATAATGTCATGGCTTATAATCCATCATTACAAAAACAAGGCACTATGAAACTAAATCAAATGGAGCTGCTCAGTAAAATTGTAAACCTAGCTACATAGTTATTCTGCCACAAAAATTTTGGTATATAGAAACATAAACATCTTAGGACGAGTGCAATTTGCAAAAGAACATGTACAACTAGCATCAGGACAAATCTATGCAAGCGCAAGGTGAACCTACCTTATCATTCACTTCACAGAATTTCAGTCTCTCAGTGAAAATGCTGTCTCCGTTGCTTACTTTAAACTGGTGTGAACCGATCTAGATTCCCAAAAATAAATAAATAAGAAAAAAATAATTGAAATTGATATATATACACCTATTTCTTATTCAATAAGAACAAGACAACAAATTTGCAAATGAAACCTGCACAACAGCGAAAACCGGCTCGTATGGCTTGAAAGGTTGATCATTCTTGTCAAGAGGCCCTATCACTTTGTACCCAATAGCCGCCGACTCGGCTTCCTTTTCCTCTGCCGTATACTCCCTTTTCCGTCCAGGTACACCTGACACCGAGACATCGTCATCGTACTCAATCTCTCCCTCCTCATCCTCATCATCATCATCTTCTTCTCCGTCACTATTATCGTCTACCATTTCTTGGCGTTCGCCGCCGACATCATTTCGATTACCGGTAGAGAAATGGCGAAGATGGGACCATCGCGGACACCCAGTGAAGGGAGGGGTATCGGCGAGAATGTGAAGGAAGCTTGAGGCGAGGGAGTTAAGAGGGGGATTCGGCGGAAGTGAAAGTGAGTGGAGAGATGGATTTGTAGAGAGAAGAGCAGAGGCGTGACGCGTTAAAGCTTGCAGACAACGCCTATTCGCCATGGATGCTTTGGGAGGTCTTCTAGGTTTATGAGGTGTATGATCCTTTTCAGTACTAACTCCATTTCAGCACTTGGTTTTTACAACGGCGAAAGTCCTATTTTGGTTCCACAGTTATGCTCGATGTTATAAATTGATCCCTCAGTTATTTTTTATTTCATATTGGTCCCTTAGTTATCAAAAACTTGAAACAGTTGGTACCTCAAACGTTTTTCATCCATTTTTCCGTTAAAAAAAAGACAAAATTGATTTTTAACTCTTAAAAATTTTAATTTTTACATTAAGGACCTTTTTTTTATAATAGAACCAAAATGTAAGAAAGAAGAAATAATGGGGGGGTTTTACACAAAAATAACAACCTCTTTCTTTCTATCTCCATTCACGCCGCTGCCGCTGAACCACCCACCACCGCTGCCAACCTCTCTCTCTCTCTGCACTCACGCCGCCGCCGCCGGCAACCCCGCCGGCCCCGTCAAATCTCACCTCTACAACCCCAACCTTCCAACGTTTTCCATCTATTTTCTGTTAAAAATTAATTTTTAACTCCCAAATTAATTTTTCCGTTAAAAATTAATTTTGTCTTTTTTTTAACGGAAAAATGGATAGAAAATGTTTGAGGGACCAACTGTGTCAAGTTTTTGATAACTGAGGGACTAATATGGAACGAAAAATAACTGAGGGACCAATTTGGAACATCGAGCATAACTGAGGAACCAAAATAGGACTTTGGCCTTTTTCATTTGAGAAAAGAAAACGGTTAAAATCTCATTTTGGTCCTCAAACTTTAAGGTGAGTCTTATTTTAGTTCTATTTTAATCATCAAACTTTCTTATTTTAGTTTTATTTTAGAAATGATTAAAACATTTCTATTTTAGGTTTTTTTATTAAAAATAAAGTATTTAAATTTTTATGATAAAAAAAAAAATATTTGGATATATGGGACACTCGGATGTGGTCTGAGTATCCCAATATACGTGGATGAATCCAACTGACAACATTTTTTTGGATGAGGCTTATATATATATATATAATATATATATATATATATATAATGGGGGGTGGGTAGGAATTAGGAAAGAGAAAATGAAGAAAGAGAAGATAGAATAGGAAAAAAATGAAGAGGGAAAGTAAAAAAGATAGATATAAGATATGAGAATTTATGAGTGGTTGATGTATAAATTTAAGAATTTGGCGTATAAAAATTAAAATTTTGAATGCTAGAATTTAAAAAATTTAAGATTTAAATTATTTTAATTAATAAAATAAATAATAATAGATTTAGATAATATTTTTTATATGAAATAATAGTTAATAAAATTTAAATTATCTTAATTAATAAACTTAAGTTAAAATTTAATT